>CM059440.1:8014144-8189144 GCA_030390025.1 Squalus acanthias
CTGAGAGAGCCGTGGTCATCCTGATCTGAGGCTGGAGGTCTAGTTGGAGGAGGTGGCAGAGTTCTATGACCACCTCCTTGGTGAAGTGAAGCCTTCTACTACACTGCTCCTCGCTTGATTGGAGGTAGGAGAAGTGATCTCGGAATACCCTCAGAGGGTAAGGCCTCCTGGTGAGAGCCCTGCTGGTCCTCCTCCTCCCTCTGGCCACATGTTCCACTCTTTGTAAGTGCCTACGCTCCCTCCGCCGTAGTTCCTGGAGGGTCAGGTCGACTGCCAGTACAGCCCCCATTAACGTAAGCCAAGTTTAGCACTTTGATATTTTTAAAGAATAAATATAACTATTTTTTAGTTCCCACAACACTCCTGATACAAAGGAACCTTTAAATTCCTGAATTAAACTGTTGCACAATGTCAAACTGACAAGAAAGCACTGAAACTCCACTAACCTGACAGCTGCGACTCATTACCCATGATCCCTTTAAATAACATCTCTGGAGCCAGCTTCCTCCTGCTTGACGCCTCCTCTCCCTGTCATTGTTTGGTCGAGGTGCTAAGGTAGGTGGCGAAAATGAATTTTGCAGATTGGGCGGCCAGTGAGCGTTGCACATTCACCAACGTCATGATCTACCTGGTGTTGAAGTCCCCGGCGGTAATTCATACCGGTGGCGCAACGGGGGGGGGGGTCTGGATTTGCCATGCAGCGCTGGATTCGCCTCGCCCCAGCGCTACTGCATCAGCGCCCCGTTAGTGCCAGCTGCTGGCATTAACAGGGAGGCGGTAACCAACTGAATTTTTCCCCCTGTGCATAATGTGTGTAAGGTATGGTTTGATGGTTTCAAACTTTAATTTTCTTTACATTAATAAGGTAAAGAGGGGTTTAAAGAAGGAAAATGGCCCATGACCTGTGCTTTTCTCGGACTCCAACTGTTTACGCTGATCTCCACTTGTTTCGCGCTAGGGTTTTATGTTTCAGCGTGTGCTAATGAGAATCTCAGAAAATTTCGGTGCAAGTTGCTGTCAGCAAGAAACCGACGTAAATTTCGGCATAGATTTGGCCAACGTCGGATCGAGGAAATTATTTATTTTGTTGATTTGTTTTGTTTTGTGCTCATCAAGGTAAGGAATGTTAGCACTGGGAAATGGAACTCTTTCTTATTCCAAGCATCTGCTGTTAGAATGAAGGACTCCCAGGTCAGGTACAGCGCAGCTAATTGTGGAATAAAACTACATCTACTCGATTCCAGCAATCACTATCCTCAGAAGAGCACCCTTCACCATACCAGTCTGACAGCTTCTATTTCCCATATCAACCTTCCTGCGGTTACTCTGAGCAGGACTGCTAATTTACAGCTAATTAAAGCAGAATCAATGTTAGCTTTGTGTGCACAAATCATTATTAACTGAATTGAGATGACTCAAAGTCATTTTTTGCACGGAATATTTCCAGCAAACACCCGACAGAGTGGGCAGGATTCAAAACTGGAGTACTGCGTGCAGTTTTGGTCTCCTTACCTAAGAAAGGATATACTTGCCATAGAGGGAGTGCAGCGAAGGTTCACCAGACTGATTCCTGGGATGGCAGGACTGTCGTATGAGGAGAGATTGGGTCGACTAAGGCCTGTATTCACCAGAGTTTAGAAGAATGAGAGGGGATCTCATTGAAACGTATAAAATTCTGACAGGGCTAGACAGACTGGATGCAGGGAGGATGTTTCCCCTGGCTGGGGGGTCTAGAACGAGGGGTCACAGTCTCAGGATACGGGGTAGGACTTTTAGGACAGAGATGAGGAGAAATTTCTTCACTCAGAGGGTGGTGAACCTGTGGAATTCTCTACCACAGAAGGCTGTGGAGGCCAAGTCACTGAATATATTTAAGAAGGAGATAGATAGATTTCTAGACACAAAAGGCATCAAGGGGTATGGGGAGAGAGCGGGAATATGGTATTGAGATAGAGGATCAGCCATGATCATACTGAATGACGGAGCAGGCTCGAAGGGCCGAATGGCCGACTCCTGCTCCTATTTTTCTATGTTTCTATGTTTCTAAACCCAGGCCCCTGAGGTGAAGGGTCACGGTCTAATCCACAGGATCACTTTGCTTCCCAAGACAGGCGCGATTATGTCGGCGCGCAGCGAAGTCATGCTGGAAGGGAGCGGCTCGGGGAGCAAAGTAAAGTAAAGTCGACCGTGGGCCGCATCAAAATAAATCAGGCAAGCTGCAGGCACCCGTCGCAGCTCGCCTATCGGGTCCTTAAGCATTTCCCCCCCGCACCAAGGCTGGGAGGTAAGTCCGAGGGGTGGGGGGAGGCGATTGGGTGGGGGGTAGGGGTAGAGAGGGGTGCGGGAGGGGGGGCGGTGAGGGGGGGGTGGCAGCGGTAGCGGCCTACAGTTGTTTTGCGGAGCCAGGAGGCGCACTCCTGCTCCTTCCGACTCCACAAAATACTAAAAGGATTCCAAGCGTTTGGGCCTTTCAAGGACCACTGGTACGGCTGCTCAAGACCCAGAAAAGCCAGTTGCATCGTAAGTCTAATTTTGCAAAGGGGCCTGAAACAGGCATTAGACTCCCCCTGATTTGCATATGCAATGGGCCCAATGTCAGTTTCAGCCACACCCAGGACACCTTTTGGTGGAGCCCTAACCAATATGGCGGGAGGCATATTTTTGGCGCCTGTTTTACGCCTGTAAAAGTGGGTGCAGCGCGATCTAATTTCCAGGCTGGAATGATAGGGCATAGATAAATGCTGGGACTTCCTTCTTTCTTTCTGGCTTGTTGTGACTGGTTAGCACAACATGTGACCTTAAAGCATTAACATTGTACAAACTCCCTCTTCGTACTAAATGTAGAGTCTCAATAAATGATTCAACGCCAAGAATTAAATTCAAGAAAGAATTACTGGTGGGGGTAGTTCATTCAGCTTTGCAGAATGGCCTTACTTTGTGTTGCAGGTGCTCTTTGTACGTCCCTGCCGCTAATAGTAGGCGCATAGTTAGGCGAATGTGAGGTCATCCACTTCGGATCTAAAAAGGATAGAACAGGGTACTTTCTAAATGGTGAAAGGCAAAAAACAGTGGAGGTCCAAAGAGACTTGGCAGGGCCAGGTACATAAATCATTAAAATATCCTGAACAGGTACAGACAATAATCAAAAAGGCTAATGGAATGCTGGTCTTTATATCTAGAAGACTAGAACACATGGGGTGGAAGTTATGCTGCAGCTGTACAAAGCCTTGGTTAGACCACACCTGGAGCACTGTGAGCAGTTCTGGGCACCACACCTTAGGAAGGATATATTGGCCTTGGGGGGAGTGCAGTGTAGGTTTACCAGAATAATACCTGGACTCCAAGGGTTAAGTTACGAGGAGAGATTACACAAACTAGGGTTGTATTCCCTGGAATTTAGAAGGTTAAGGGGTGATCTGATCCAAGTTTTCAGGGTATTAAGGGGAACAGATAGGGTAGATGGAGAGAAACTATTTCCGCTGGTTGGGGAGTCTAGGACTAGGGGGACATAGTCTAAAAATTAGAGCCAGACCTTTCAGGAGTGAAATTAGGAAACACTTCTACACACAAAGGGTGCTAGAAGTTTGGAACTCTCTTCCGCAAATGGCAATTGATGCTGGATCATTTGTTAATTTTAAATCTGAGATTGATAGATTTTTGTTAACCAAAGGTATTAAGGGATATGGGCAAGAGCTGGTATATGGAGTTAGGTCGCAGATCAGCCATGATCTCATTGAATGGCGGAATAGGCTCGAGGGGCTGAATGGCCTCCTCCTGTTCCGATGTTCCTATTCGTGTGAACGAGATTTGCCCGCTATACACGATAGCTGATATAACACAGTAGCGTTAATAAAACTAAAACTCCTTTCAATGACACTTTTAAAGACTAAATTGAGAGGTCGCACAACACCAGGTTATAGTCCAACAGTTTTATTTGAAATCACAAGCTTTCGGAGCTATCGATTGCTCCTTCCTCAGGTGAAGTAAATTAGATACAGAATCGCCAAAGCATATATAGATAGAAAACAAAGCATGTGTACTTTACAATTGCAGACCAATAAATTAAATCATCCTGACTATCTGCCGAGGTGTGATAAAGTTAATTAAGTCAGCCAGGAAGGTACCACATCAAAGACATAGCAAGATACAACTGAGACAATGAGGTGTAGTCGCAGGGGTTCTAACGTGTCAAAAGCTGCCGTCTGTATGTAAAACGAAAAGCTTAAAAAAATTTTTACTTTTTTACTGGGAAAATTTTTACTTTTTTACTGGGAATCACATCTGTGAACAAGCTAACGACGACTCGAGTCCGGATCACGTCATGTATCGTGACATAAACCCAAGATCCCGATTGAGACCGTCTTCATGAGTGCGGAACTTGGCTATCAGTTTCTGCTCAATGATTTTGCGTTGTCGTGTGTCTCGAAGGCCGCCTTGGAGAACGCTTACCCGCAGATCCGAGGCTGAATGTCCTTGACTGCTGAAGTGTTCCCCGACTGGGAGGTAACAATCCTGCCTGGCGATTGTTGCGCGGTGCTCGTTCATACGTTGTCTCAGTGTCTGCATGGTCTCGCCGATGTACCATGTACTTTTAAAGACTGCCAGAGAAAGTCAGTTAAAATTCACGCTGCAGCAATGATTCAACAAGTGACTTAATTCCTGTCATTTCAAGAATTAAAGTGTTTTCATGCAGTTGAAACAAATATTTTCAATTTAGAAACAGCTTAATTTCAATTGTAACTTATTTTGAGCACTTGCAGATGTAAACGTCATAGCTGACAGAAACGTAACAACAAATAGCCGGCTGTTACTAGAGTTCTATATTTACTGGGTGGCTTTCAAATCTGGGCCATTTATTACAGCTGATGGACTGCAGGCACAAATTCACTGGAAAGCTGAAAGAGTTTTACATAGGAACATAAGAATTCAGAGCAGGAGTCGGCCATTCGGCCCCTCGAGCCTGCTCCGCCATTCAATAAGATCATGGCTGATCTTCGACCTCAACTCCACTTTCCCGCCCGATCTCCATATCCCTTGATTCACCTAGAGTCCAAAAATCTATCTATCTCAGCCTTGAATACACTCAACGACTCAGCATCCACAGCCCTCTGGGGCAGAGAATTCCAAAGATTCACAACCCTCTGAGTGAAGAAATTCCTCCTCATCTCAGACTGAAATGGCCGACCCCTTATGCTGAGATTGTGCCCCCTAGTTCTCTCTTTGCTTTGGTCAGTCCTTAATGGGGGGAAATGTAGGTTTTTGATGAAAGATTCTCATCAGAAATGATAAAATATTAAAATGGTGTCTGCTTCAATAAGGCTCTTTTATTACATTCAGCGCACCTTAACAAGGTGTTGTATACCTATGTTTGTTCTTGCCTTCGGTGCAGCTTAACTAAGTGCGAACTAATGAGTGAGCACTGCTATTTCTGCCCGAAATAAACGGAGCGCTTAACGACGCTATAACCGGCAACTTTTGAAATTGACGTTAATGAAAACGGTTCATGGTTATCGCTTCTCGGCCGATATAAGTGACTGCTCGTATTTAAACGTGGACACTGTAAGTGGTGGGGAGCTGTATTGGGCTGCAAAGTAAATTGCCGGAGGATTCTTGAACCTTTGGAGGAACGCAGCAGAAACATTTTAGCGGGAGCAAAATAAAAACAAGAAGGTTAAAATATCGGAATAACTGCTCCAGGGTTTTGCCTATTGCTTTTGATCTAACTAAAAATACTTGAGAAGAGAATTCGGAAAGCTGTGGAGAACATTGTGTGACCAAAGGAATGATTCTGCGCCAGGTTATATTTTGCCCATTGCTGCAGTTTTGACAGTCTGTCAGTAAACCGAAAATACATCGTTTCAGATTAAAGCATTGACCATATCGTGTGGTTTTTTCTTGCTAGTCTAGACATGCTGATGTGCCCACTCATTTCTAAGTAAGAAAACCCACATAATTATAAGCAGAGTGCAATCATATGAAGATGGCTTTAGTTGTGAATAATTTAGTCGGCGTACCGTAGCCTCTCACCAAAGCATTAAAGCCCAATGGTTATAGGTCAAAGATAAATGTATAAATCAATCTGAGGTGTTTGGGCTTCACTCAGTGAAACAACTGTGGGTATTATCCCTCTTTCTTTTGTTTTACCTCAGCACAATGTGGTTTGAATCATTTTGAAAAGCTATTTTTGGAAATCTGAATAAATATCTCGACACGATGTTTTTTTTCTGGGTTACAAACCTTCCTAATCACACAAAGCCCCGGTGACTAATGACCGTAAAAGTTCCGAGCGCGCGCGCGCGCCCCGAGAGCTGTATGATTAGTGAGAAATCATCTTTAAATAGTCGCGTAGAGCAGGCTCCTTTTCCATTGTGAAATGCTGCTCAGAGGATGTGGGAAAACGCTGCCTTTCCAAACGTTTCAACAGAGCTTCCCAAGTTAGGAAGTTTCACAGACTTCACTTGTCACAGTGCAGCAGACTCATTTTTTACATTAGACTCGTGTGCATTGGCTGGCAACACTGAAAGTATTTTCCATCCACGGAACCGCCATTATTTGCCCCCCCCCCACCCCGCGTTCACTGCCAGGATGCTGCTTATTGTTCAACCTGTCACCCTGATCTCCCGTCTGACGCAAATCAACCTCACAGGTCAAGAAAATTTAGGCTCAGTTTATGCTACTTGACCGGCTAAAGAACTTGCATTTCTATAGCGCCTTTCACGACCTCAGGATGTACCAAAGCGCTTTACAGTCAATGGAGTACTTTTTTGAAGTGTAATGTAGGAATCTTGTTATTATTCTTGTGGTTGTTGTCTTCATTCCTGGGCTGAGGCTGTTGCTGTACCAAACAACAGCAACAGCTTGTATTTATATAGCGCCTTTAACGTAGTAAAACGTTCCAAGGCGCTTCACAAGAATGTTATAAAATAAAATTTGACACCGAGCCACATAAGGAGAAATTAGGGCAGGTGACCAAAAGCTTGCTCAAAGAGGTAGGTTTTGAGGAGCGTCTTAAAGGAGGAGAGAGAGGTAGAGAGGCGGAGAGGTTTAGGGAGGGAGTTCCAGAATTTAGGGCCTAGGCAGCTGAAGGCACGGCCACCAATGGTGGAGCGATTATAATCAGGGATGCGCAATAGGTCAGACTTGGAGGAGCGCAGATATCTCAGCGGGGTTGTGGGGCTGGAGGAGATTATAGAGATAGGCAGGGGCGAGGCCATGGAGGGATTTGAAAACCAGGATTGAGAATTTTGAAATCGAGGCGCTGCTTAACCAGGAGCCAATGTAGGTCAGCGAGCACAGGGGTGATAGGTGAACGGGACTTGGTGCGAGTTAGGACATGGGAAGCCGAGTTTTGGATGACCTCAAGTTTACGTAGGGTGGAACACCTGCTTTTCAGACCAGAATTTGGGCACTCCCAATTATCCACCGCTTTCCATTATGCTCCGAGCCAGGGGGTAATGGAGGTTCCACTGAATTACCACAGACGCTGCCTTAAAATGACTACTGCTGTTTAACAGTTGGTGGTAAGCTTTCCCTGACCGCCCACTTAAAATATAAATGGGTGACATTACGATAGTTAAATTGTTAGTGCTGAAAATCACAAGAACTGCGAGAAATGGAAAACATGACACTGCCCTGTGAAAATATTGCTCACTGTCGCTCAGACGGTCAAGTGCAGCGCACGGTCAGTTTAGTTCTTGGCAAATTATCCAGTCAGATTCAGTTATGAGGTAGAAAACCAGACATGAGGTGGCACTGACCCTGCTGTAAAAGTACCTGCGCTCTTTTTTCCTGTTAACCTGATGTTTAGTGCAACGTAGAATAAACAGTCAGACATGGTGGGTTTTCCCTCTCTTTGAACTGAATTTTACTCATATGTTAAACAGGTGCCGTTTGACACTGGTATCTTACTAGTTAAAAAAGAAAAGAACTTTCATTTCTATAGTGCATTCCCACAACCTCAGGATGTCCCAAAGCGCTTTACAACCAATAAAGTAATTCCTTTGAAGTGCAGTCACTGCTGTAATGTTGGAAACGCGGCAGCCAATTTGCACACAGCAAGCTCCCACAAACAGCAATATGATAATGACCAGATAATTATTTTTTTTAGTAATGTTGGTTGAGCGATAAATAGCGGCCAGGACAGCGGGGAGAATTCTATTCTTCTTCAAAATAGTGCCAGGGGATCTTTTATGTCCGCCTGAGAGTTTAACGTCTCATCCAAAAGACGGCACCTCTGACAGTGCAGCACTCCCTCAGCACTGCACTGGGAGTGTCAGCCTAGCTTTTTGTGCTCAAATCTCTGGAGTGGGACTTGAACCCACAACCTTCTGACTCAGAGGCGCGAATGCTACCCACTGAGCCACGGTTGCTTCAAAAACATGAACACCTACAGTACTTTATGGGATGTGAGTCAATGTTTTTGGGTAAATTATAGGAGTAATTTTAGGAGGTTCAGTTCTGAAGCAGAGAGCTCTGATTGCAGTGAGTGCACGTCGGAGAGTTGGGGCAACTCTGTATCCCTATCTCCACCGCCACGTGGAAGTAGGAATGATTTCCTGGGACTTTTGTGGCCCTCCGCCAATACCCTTGGCAAAACCGTGAAGAGTTGACTATCACAGCTCCGCTCGCCCTCCGTCAAGTCAATGGCGATCGGGAATTTCCTGGATTTACGTCAGTTTTCTCAACGCAGTTACTTGGACTGAAAAATAATTTAAATTCATGAGTTCAAAATAATTGATTAAAGTAAAATAACATTTCTGCTCTTTCTTGATGTTTTTACTTCTTAGATTAAAGAAAGACTTGCATTTCTATAGCGCCTTTCATGACCATCAGACATCCCAAAGCGCTTTACAGCCAATGAAGTACTTTTGAAGTGTGCTCACTGTTGTAATGTGGGAAACACGGCAGCCAATTTGCGCACAGCAAGCTCCCACAAACAGCAATGTGATAATGACCAGATAATCTGTTTTTTGTTATGTTGGTTGAAGGGATAAATATTGGCCAGGACACTGGGGATAACTCCCCGGCTCTTCTTCGAAATAGTGCTGTGGGATCTTTTACATCCACCTGAGAGAGCAGACAGGGCCTCGGTTTAACGTCACATCCGAAAAACGGCCCCTCTGACAGTGCAGCACTCCCTCAGCACTGCACTGGGAGTGTCAGCCTAGCTTTATGTGCTCAAGTTCCTGGCGTGGGACTTGAACCCACAACCTTCTGACTCACAGGCGAGTGTGCTACCCACTGAGCCACAGCTAAAATCCGTCAAACGACTCTTTCTTTGTCATTGCGTGCTGGGGTTAGTGTATATTGTGCGCACGGTGTCAGTCACTGAAGTGCCTGTCCCTGCCGTTGATGAAAATGAGAGTGGAGGGTCGACAGTGGCCCGCAGTACTGCTGTGGGGCCAGGAGGTGCACATGAAGCTAAGTTCATAAGAAAATAAAACTTATCTTTCTGTTTCAGGCTATGAGCAATTAACCCCTTCCCCCACAGATCCTGTACAGCTTGCCTTATTACTGCAACCAAACCACTAAAACCCTTACCTTAGACAACCATTTTATGGCTTGAAGTTCCTGTTGATAAACATTATTGTACATACGGCAACCTGTCAATGTTATAACAAATATTAACAACAACTTGTATTTATATAGCACCTTTAACGTAGTCAAACGTCCCAAGGTGCTTCACAGCAGTATTATAAGACAAAAAATTTGACACCGAGCCACATAAGGAGAAATTAGGGCAGGTGACCAAAAGCTTGGTCAAAGAGGTAGGTTTTAAGGAGCGTCTTAAAGGAGGAAAGAGAGGTAGAGAGGCGGAGAGGTTTAGGCAGGAAATTCCAGAGCTTAGGGCCCAGGCAACAGAAGGCACGGCCACCAATGGTTGAGCGATTATAATCAGGGATGCTCAAGAGGGCAGAATTAGAGGAGCGCAGATATCCCGGGGGGTTGTGGCGCTGAAGGAGATTACAGAGATAGGGAGGGGCGAGGCCATGGAGGGATTTGAAAACAAGGATGAGAATTTTTAAATCGAGGCGTTGCTTAACCGGGAGCCAATGTAGGTCAGCGAGCACAGGGGTGATAGGTGAACGGGACTTGGTGAGAGTTAGGACATGGGCAGCCGAGTTTTGGATGACCTCAAGTTTATGTAGGGTAGAATGTGGGAGGCCAGCCAGGAGTGCGTTGGAATAGTCAAGTCTAGAGGTAACAAAGGCATGGATGAGGGTTTCAGCAGCGGATGAGCTGAGGCAAGGGCGGAGATGGGCGATGTTACGGAGGTGGAAGTAGGCGGTCTTAGTTATGCTGCGGATATGTGGTCAGAAGCTTATTTCAGGGTCAAATATAACACCAAGGTTGCGAACAGAGTGGTTCAGCCTCAGACAGATGTTAGGGAGAGGGATGGAGTCAGTGGCTGGGGAACGGAGTTTGTGGCGGGGACCTAAAACAATGGCTTCGGTCTTCTCAATATTTAATCAAGATCATGAGGGGTTTGGACAGAGTAGATAGAGAGAAACTGTTCCCATTGGCGGAAGGGTCACGAACCAGAGGACACAGATTTATGGTGATTGGCAAAAGAACCAAAGGCGACATGAGGAAAAACTATTTTACACAGCGAGTGGTTAGGATCTGGAATGCGCTGCCTGAAAGGGGTGGTGGAGGCAGACTCAATCGTAGTTTTCAAAAGGGAGTTGGATAAGTACCTGAAGGAAAAAAATTTGCAGGGCTATGGGGAAAGGGCGGGGGAGTGGGACGAGCTGAGGTGCTCTTGCAGAGAGCCGGCGCGGGCTGGACGGGCCGAATGGCCTCCTTCTGTGCTGAAACCATTCTATGATTCTAACACAGAGGAATCAGGTCGGCTGTAGGTTTTTACAGGAGGTATCGCTGCAACGTGCTCAGCTGGACATTCTGCTGTTGTGTCCTTTCAAAAAACGCCAGCAGCTGTGAAAAACGGGTCAGTGCATCTGTCCACCGTGATCTTTACAAATCTTACACTTGTTGCAGGACGAGCAGAAGTACTGGAAGACCAAAAATAGAAACTGCCCTTTAAAGGGGGAGGATGTTCGTTCCCTTTTGTACATTGCTGTACTTTCAAATAATGCCTTACAGAGCCACAGTCGGCAAAGCACTCCGACCCCATCACGCACACTGCCACCCAAAGATGTACAGCCTTGCCAGGACTTTCAGTGCACATCTGCAAGATATCATTGCACAAAGTACCCTGTGAGCACAATATAAACTGACTGGATCTAGCATGTAAAGGCCTGTTGCAGTTAAAGACTACAGACACTGCCAAACTGGCTGAACACGGCAGGATGATTTGCAGAATTCTGTAAACCAAAAAAAATAAAGCGCCGTCGGCCGTTAAAAATAACCTCCCAGATGTCAAAGAGAAATACCGTTCCCGAACACTGCGCCCCGCGCCATTGCTGGGATCTGACGTCTCAGGCCGGCTGCAGTTCTTTGACGTTAACCATGGATTTCAGTAGCTCCTTGTCTGCATTCTTTCTGTCTGCTCAGCATCCTTCCCGCTGCTGAATGCAGGCCCGAAGCAGCTAGCCGATAAATCACACGGCATCAGCAGAGTACAATGAAGTAGTCTCTCCTCACCATTTAGTCTGATTGATATATTCAAATCCTCTGTGCTCACCATTGTCCTGACATTACTGTTGGTTCTGCGCTCTACTACAGAATGATAGAAATTATTGTGCAGATTGAGGCCATTTGGCCCATCGGTTCTCTGCCAATGGCAGCTCTTCAACTCGAGCTAATCACTCTAATCTCATTTCCTTGTCCAAATCCTTTGACATTCTTCCTTTTCAAATACTTTTTCAATTTCCCTTTCAATACGGGAATGGTAGCATAGTGGTTCTGTTACTGGATCAGTAATCCAGCGACCTGGGCTAATGATCCAAAGATGTGAGTTCAAATCCCACCACGGCAGCTGGGGAATTTAAATTCATGTTACTGTACTTGAATAAATCTGGAATAAAAAGCTAGTATCAGTAATGGCGACCATGAAACTATCAGATTGTTGTTAAAAACCCATCTGGTTCACTAATGTCTTTTAGGGAAGGAAATCTACCGTCCTTACCCGGTCTGGCCTATATGTGACTCCAGACCCACAGCAATGTGGTTGACTCTTAACTGCCCTCTGAAATGGCCGAGCAAGCCACGCAGTTGTAATAAACTGCTATGAAACACAATAAGAATAAAACCGGCCGGACCACTCGGCACCGGCTTCGGACACAACAACGGCACACCCAGCCCAGTCAACTCTGCAAAGTCCTCCTCACTAACATCTGGGGACTTGTGCCAAAATTGGGAGAGCTGTGCACCGTGGCCACAGTGTGTACCATCTACAAGATGCACTGCAGCAACTCGCCAAGGCTTCTTCGGCAGTACCTCCCAAACGCGGGACCTCCACCACCTAGAAGGACAAGGGCAGCAGGCGCATGGGAACAGCACCACCTCCAAGTTTCCCACCAAGTCACACACCATCCTGACTTGGAAATATATTGCCGTTCCTTCATCGTCGCTGGGTCAAAATCCTGGAACTCCCTCCCTAACAGCACTGTGGGAGTACCTTCACCACACGGACTGCAGCGGCTCACCACCACCTTCTCAAGGGCAATTAGGGATGGGCAATAAATGCTGGTCTTGCCAGCGACGCCCACATCCCTGGAACGAATAAAATAAATGTTATGGTAAAGCATTCCATGTTCTAATAACACTCTGTGTGGAATAAAATCCTTCAACCAATGTTCCTTTAATTTTTTGGGGGGGTGCACAGCCCCTTTGACGGGCTGCGTGACCCATTCAAATTCCCACGCGTGCGCGGTTTTTCCTATTGTAAAGCCGGCAAGCGGCCTGCGCAGGAGCTCCAGACCGCTGCGCGGCCACGCCACTTAAAGGGAGCATTGACTTCAACCTCCCCCCACGTTTATATAACGAGCCTTTTCTTTTCCCCATTACCTACAAGTATGGATCTGTGCGATGTTGTAACAATGAAATAAAGATATCCTAAAATCCCTAACCTCGGCATCGGCGGAATAAATGTTTGGTCATCTGCCTTTTGTCATCAGTTTCCCAAGGTGATGGGAAACGGTATATTCCCCCAATTTAGTCTGCTTTATAATTGCAACATCTCCAGTTTATATTCATCGAGGCAATTCACATGGATGTAAGCCAAAATGGTGTGTAAAACATCACGTGAACCGTTTCAAAGTGGCTGTGTTGCAAATTAATGTTCGGGCTAAATCATCTGGCTGCCCCCAGATACTGCAACCTCAGGCGTTTCCCCAAAGTGTGTGTTGATTCCAATCAGAAAAGCTTAACATTTGGCTTGTGCACATCTTGGGCACGAATGCTAAGTTGTTGTCAGCTGCGTTGAACTAAAGGAGCAATTTTCCAAAACTGAGCAGGGTGGCAGTGGGAATGATGCAGTGCGGGTGCAGCCGACCCTGGCAAATCTTCGGGGCTAACACTGCGTTTTAAAGGAGAGTGGAAAAACTAGGTACTGTTTTCCTTAGAGCAGAGAAGGCTGAGGGGGGGCCTGATTGAGGTGTACAAAATTATGAGGGGCATAGATAGGGTAGATAGAAAGGAACTTTTCCCCTTAGTAGAGGGGTCAATAACCAGGGGACATAGTTTCAAGGTAAGGGGCAGGAGGTTTAGAGGGGATTTGAGGAAAAACTTTTTCACCCAGAGGTTAGTTGGAATCTGGAACTCACTGCCTGAAAGGGTGGTAGAGGCAGGAACCCTCACAACATTCAAGAAGCATTTAGATGAGCACTTCAAACGCCATAGCATACAAGGCTACGGACCAAGTGCTGGAAAATGGGATTAGAATAGACAGGGCTTGATGGCCGGTGCGGACACGATGGGCCGAAGGGCCTCTTTCTGTGCTGTATGACTCTATGGGGGAGAAATTCAGTATCGCCCCATTTGGGGCGCAATTATCGGCCGGGCGCAAAGATTAGCGCCTGGCGCTAATTATCGCCACCGACTGCAAACTTGACTTTTATCACCCCTGCAGGTGATTGGAGCGCTAAATCAGGCACTTCACACCTGTCTTAAGGCGCAAAGGCCGAGGAGCGAGGCGTTACCTCAGAGCGCTGGCGAAGCTCATGTGATGTCAGTCAGCAATGGAACACACACACAATGGCACGGGCCAGTTCTTAAAGGGGATGGTTAATCTTGCTTTCCATCCACATCCTGCTCATTGCAGCCTTGAATCCCGGCCTGGACAGACCTGCACATCAAATCTGCTGGAAAGAACAATGGAGAGTACCAGGGAAAGAGCTTAGAGTGCAGCCCCCACAGTCTCTTGTAAATCGATACAAGGAATGGCAAATCAAAATGAACCTACAAAGTGCTGCTCAGTACCCAAACCTCCTTCACACAGCGTTGAATCTCTCCAGAAGTCTCTCTCTCTCTCTCTCAGAATGCGTGGTTCAAAAATGGCACCAACAATAAAAGGCAGGAAGCGGTCGCCTTTAAATAGCGCTCCCCCAGTCCCTTCATGACTGCAAAACGCTCCCCTCAACCTGTCGTTGCTAGCGTCAGGCGGTAAGGCAGGGGGCACCACTCAATATCTGCTCCAGGACAATACCGGAGCGTTGCGCACTCGACTGACGTCATGATCTGCCGGCGCAGGAGATCGTGGTGGTAGTGTTTAGCGCCGCCGCAAAATGTCTAGTTAATTTCGCGAGCGGCGCAAACATCGCCGCGCCTGGGCGCTAGATGCTTTGCGCCCCATTAGCGCCCTCTTAAGGCGCTAACAGGAGGCGCAACCAACTGAATTTTTCCCCCTATGACTCTATGCTGCAGGAGAATGGATCAGTGGAGTGGGCAAGCGGCAAGGTTCCATTCTGCCACAGTGGTGGTGGTGCTGTAGGAAGTGGGGCACAGAAAGGTTGCCCTGTTTGGGATCCTGGGGCACTATCTCCATTGGGAAATAGTCTAGATTCAATGGGCGGGGATGACCATCATCCAGAGGATTGTGGCTCCAAATGCAAAGTAAGTTTGTAGACCTGGCAAGATCTAGGTAAGGTAGGACAACAGAAGGCTGTGGAGGCCAAGTCACTGAATATATTTAAGAAGGAGATAGATAGATTTCTAGATGCAAAAGGCGTCAAGGGGTATGGGGAGAGAGGATCAGCCATGATCATACTGAATGGCGGAGCAGGCTCGAAGGGCCGAATGGCCTACTCCTGCTCCTATTTTTCTATGTTTCTATGTTTCTAACATCACATCCGACCTGACAAAGTAAGGTTGCCCACCATTGTCCTATACCAAGTCAGTGAGGAAAGCATGCATGCCACAAAGTGATTACTCATACTCGTATGACCTTACAGTCCTTATCATGACTGCCCATTCTGGCAGCGATTATGGACAAGTCTACTAACCACGTGTGCAGTTGTGAACATTGGATTACATAGGATATACGGCACAGAAACAGGCCATTCGGCCCAACTTGTCCATGCCGGCGTTTATGCTCCACTCAAGCCTCCTCCCGTCTTTCCTCATCTAAATCTATCAGCATAACCCTCTATTCCCTTCTCCCTCATATGGTTATCTAGCCTCCCCTTAAATGCATCTATACTATTCGCTTCAACCACTCCCTGTGGTAGCGAGTTCCACATTCTCACCACTCTCTGGGTAAAGAAGTTTCTTCTGAATTCCCTATTGGATTTCTTGGTGACTATCTTATATTGATGGCCTCTAGTTATGCTCTTCCCCACAAGTGAAAACATTCTCTCTGTGTCTAATCTATCAAAACCTTTCATAATTTTATAGACCTCTATTCAGGTCCCCCCTCAGCCTTCTTTTGTCAAGCGAAAAGAGACCCAGCCTATTCATCTTTTCCCGATATGTATACCCTCGCATTTCTGGTATCATCCTTGTAAATCTTCTCTGCACCCTCTCCAGTGCCTCTATATCCTTTTTATACTGTGATGACCAGAATTGTACGCAGTACTCCAAGTGTGGTCTAACCAAGGTGCGATACAAGTTTAGCATAACTTCACTATTTTTCAATTTTATCCCTCTAGAAATAAATCCTAGTGCTTGGTTTGCTTTTTTTCTGGCTTTGCTAATCTGTGTCGCAACTTTCAGTGATTTGTGTATTTGTACTCCGAGATCCCTTTGCTCCTCTACCCCACCCAGACTCGCACTCTCCAAGTAATAAGTGACCTCCCTATTCTTGCTACCAAAATGGAATACCTCACATTTATCTGTGTTGAATTTCATTTGCCAATTATATGCCTATTCTGCAAGTTTATTAATATCTTCCTGTAATTTGTTGCAGTCCTCCTCAGTATTAACTATCCCCCCCAATTTGGTGTCATCCGCAAATTTAGAAATTGTGTTTCTGATTTAGAAATTGTGTTTTTGACAAGAACATATGAATGGCGGAGCAGGTATGGGCCGTACGGCCCCTCGAGCCTCTTCAATAAGATCATGGCTGATCTTCGACCTCAACTCCACTTTAACACCTGATCCCCATATCCCTTGATTCCCCTAGAATCCAAAAATCTATCGATCTCAGCCTTGAATATACTCAATGATTCCGCATCCACAGCCCTCTGTGAATTCCAAAGATTCACACCCTGTGAGTGAAGAAATTCCTCCTCATCTCAGTCTTAAACGGCCGACTCCTTATCCTGAGACTCTGCCTCCTAGTTCTAGACTCTCCAGCCAGGGGGAACAATCAGCTATCAGAACTGCAGTGGGCCATATGCAACTGAACGCAGACAAAGTATCTCGTGAATGCTCAAACTGCTGCCATAGAGGCCTTGGGCCTTGGGTTCCAAGCTACAATAAGCTTCAACATGCTGGGGATCTGATGGAGAGAGCTGTACATAGGCTTCCCTGCTTTCATAGCTGGCCAGAGGTCTGGTCCCACAGACAACATTGGATTTGCTGAGAAGTTGCCCGGGACAGGGCCATGGCTGCAATAGGCATGGATGAGGCTTCTGCTTCTCACGGCCATGACATCAAGTCCGACCCATCCAGCCCTTCCTCCCAAATGACAAAGCACATGCCATGAAGCAGGTAGGACCAGCCAGTCAATGAAGCATCAGGCGTGAGGACACCTGGTGCAGGGCCATGTCATGATCCCTCGCCCCCCCACCCACCCCTCCCTAATCTCAAGAGGCTCCCATTGACAGCCAACAGCCAGCCACCTAACTTTCTCCTGCTATTCAGGAAGCACCGAGAAGGAGCTCAAGATTATGATGAAGGAGACACACTATCACCAAGGGGAAGTCCGTGCAAGCATCACTGAGCTCTTGTTGGACAATTCATTGGATTCCCTTCATTGCCACTTTATCCAGAGAGGTTGTTCCAGCTGTCACAGGACCAGGTGCCAGCAAACACTTCTTTCATCCTGCACCGGTTAAAACATTGTGCTGCCACTGGGTCACTTTCAGAGCAGCTACCAGCGTTAATTTCACATTGAATTGCCAAACGGCACTGGGCTCTGCAGCTTGCCGTCAGATGCCCTGGTATTGTGGGAGCCACTCTGTGGGTCTCCTATTCTTCAAGGATCTTCCTGTTGGGCTGATGTTTTTGAAAGTACTTTCTTTACGGTCAGTTTCTCTGCGCTACTGGGGGGAGAAAATGATTCAGCTGCCTGTCTGATCCGATAAACATTTCCTCCATGTTCTGATCCAAAAATGAACTAAAACCTAAAAAAAAACCGGGAAAGCTTGTGTGTCCCTTTCAACAGCCGCCTTCCATACGCAGCTTACCTTTAACCCCTGGTGAGATTGGGTAGAGGTAGTTTGGGCGGGACTGCTGCCCGACAATCGGGAAGTAACTTGGAGCACGAAATGCCCCTAATCTGCATGCAGGCTGCTCGGTAAATGAAGCTCAGACTGTTTGTGAGCAAATCACACAGGTGTAAAGCCTTATTGTACAACTGGGAGGTGGGGAGTCCAGCAAGGTTCCAGCTTATTGTCCTACAAGCGCTCAGTACGTTTGTGCCCAGTGATTGTTACCCCAGTGCTTCCCCTTGGCGATAGTGTAGTCTATCTCTGGATGCCCAGTTTCCCAGGTCCCTGCACACCCAAGTCTCACTGACTCAACACAACTGAACAGGTGGTGGAAGCTGATTCCATCAATAATTTTAAAAGGGAGTTGGATGAGCAGCTCACAGGGTTATGGACAAAAAGCGAGGATGTGGGACAAAGCACGGCCTGCTCTTTCAAAGAGCCAGCACAGGCACGGCAGGGCCGAATGGCCTCCTTCTGTGCTGTAAGGAGAGAGCGGGAATATGGTACTGAGATAGAGGATCAGCCATGATCATATTGAATGGCAGAGCAGGCTCGAAGGGCCGAATGGCCTACTCCTGCTCCTATTTTTCTATGTTTCTATAGGGCCAGAAATTCGGGTCTCCACGGGTGAGTACGCGCTGTGTACTCACCCGAAGACCCAACGAAAGTGCTGGTTTCGCGCATGCACTGCGCATGCGCTGGAAACCAGAACTTCCGTTCCCTTGAAGGAAGGGGTTCGGAGGTCAAACGCGTGCGCCGGAGAGACAGCGAGCACGCATCGGACTTCCGTTTTTTTTTCAGGTTTCTGTGTGAGGGTAAGTCCCCAGCAGCTGCGCGGGGAAAAAGCAGGCGCAAGGCCTGCTTTTAACAAGGTAAGTGGTGAATTAAGTAAAATTTAAACATTTTTTCCACAGGTTTATCTTTTTAAATACTTTAAAGAAAGGTAAGTTTATTTTTAGCCCCGTTATAAACTTTAATACATTTTTTCAAAAATTTAAATTTTTGTTTAAAATAGTTAATTTATGTAATTTATAGTTATTTTAAAAATGTGATTTAAAAAAAAAATGTATTTGAAGTTTTAGTGAGGTTTTGGGGCCGATCTCTATTCATAGATGTGACAGGTCTTCCTGTCAAATCTATGAATGGAGATTCCCTGCTCCGATTGGATCTCCATGGCCCACGTGATCCCAGGGGACGCTTCGAACTAACTGCGCCCCTGGGATACGCAAGCACTGCACACCGGCAGCTGGAGGAGGCCCAGGATCGGAATCCCACGCGGGCCCACAGCACAACGGCAGGCGCGCTAGGTAAGTGCAGGTTGGGGGCTTGCACCCGCGGGAAGCCTCCGACCCGAATTTCTGGCCCATTGAGTTTCTATGATTCTACGATTCTAACAAGCCTGCTGACTGGAAAAACTAGCCCTTTAGTCTCTGTTAGGTTAATTTATCAGATAGTAGAGGAGTTAATGTTGATCTTGGGATGTTCTGTGCAGTCATATTGCCAAATATGAGAGGACAGTGAGAATATCTGTGCGTCTTATAAAAGTGCCGAATTTGCCAATATCGCCGACGTTATCCCCAGTTACTGTGTTTCTCCCATAGCTGACTTGCTCCTTATTACTAGTCTTCAGTCAGACTCCAGAGGAGAATACCTGAAGCAACCTCCTTCCTCACATTGGATTAGATTCCATTTCTGAAATATTCCCTAAGTAACAAGAGTACATTCAGTTCAAAACAAATAATTCATTGGCTGTGAAGCACTCAGGATGCGCTGAAGACATGAAAAGTTCTATACAAATGCAAATCCTTTCTTTCGATCTTAAAATGTTATTAATCTCATGCAGAAAACTTGTTGTCTATAGGCCGCCGTCTGAATTCTGAGAAATATTCGGCCTCTCTACAGCCTGACCTGTTCCGGGTGATTTGGTGTTGTAAAGGCCTCCATCTCACTGCCATTCAATTGCAAACCCGCTAATGTGTGTGGAGCTGAGGAATATTCGGCTTCCTTCCTTCCTCCCTGCAGATTATTTAAGATCATTTTTGACTCTTTTCTCATCCATAATATTTTGAGGAAATATTTACCAGTCCTTTAAAATGGATGGGAGTACAACTCTTCCTTCGAGAACATAGATTCACAGATGCTGATACAAAGAAAGAGGAGATTTCTATGATTCTAACTGCTTAAAGGTACATAGATTCTGACAGAATGGTTTAAATAGGAAATCTTGTTTTAGGGTCTGCTGATGTGGTCCCATCTCCTCTTTATGGTTGGACTTGACTTTAGCTTTCTTAATCAATGAGTAAATAAACACCCTTCTTTTTCCTCAACTAAGATTTGTGCTTTCCTTGCAATATTCTGCGGTTATAGAATCATAGAATGATGCAGCACAGGAGGAGGCCATTCGGCCCATCGTGCCTGTGCCGGCTCTTGGTAGAGCTATCCAATTAACCTCACTCCCCTGCTCTTTCCCCATAGCCCCGTAAAAAAAAATTCCTTTAATGGTTAACCTTCATTAGACGAGGTATCAGCTCCGCCTTAATGTGAGAGGGCATCTGATGACCTTTTGCCAGTTTGGTAATTTATCGCATTCAGAGATTTTCACAAGGTGCCCACTCTTTGTGATAAAGTATGGCGTAGATTTTGCAAGGCCCTGCTCCACCACAGCTTGGAGTGTGCCAGAGACATCCCTGCTAAAAATGCTGAAGTTTGAGTTAGGGGCACGTTGTTGCAGGAGGAGGCAAATTGGAGAGCTCTTTCAAAGAGCTGCCACAGGCACGATGGGGCGAATGGCCTCCTTCTGTGCTGTAAGATTCTATGGGGGGAAAATTGGCTCGCGCCCCATTTGGGGCACTAACTTCGCTACTTTTAGCACCCCTGAAAAAGTTAGCGCCATCGCGCCCGAAATTCAATGTTAGCGCCACAAGCAGGTGGCAGGGCGCTACTGGAACGCCCTCCCCCTCGCTCTTGGGACGCTCACATTGAATATCGTGGCACTACGTGCAGCAGCGTCACGCGCGTCGGCGCGTAGCACCGCGGTATTACAGACCTCCCTTCCCTGATTAAAGGGGAGGGGCCTAGCGTAGCGCGCACCGGGGCCCAGCTGGACCACCGGGGTGCGGGATGCCGGCAAAAGAGCCCGGCACACAAGAGGAGTGCCGAGCTGACCGATCGCGGCCGGCACCCTGCAGGGGGAGGCCAGAGGGAGCAGGTGCTGGCAGGCGGCACAAGAAAAATGGCCGCCCGGCACCTGCCCTTTAATTATCACCGCCCCGACCGCAAAAGCGCCCCCCTGACCCTGTCGGACATGGTGTCCGGTGGTAGGTCAGGGGGCGCGAGCCAAGTTTGCGGCCGGGGCACGAGCGGGGCGCTGCACATGTGATGACGTCATTGCCAGAGGCGCAGCGCCTCGGGGCGCCACCGGCTACCGCTGCCGCTAAACTCCCGCTGAATTTCGCGGGAGACGTTAGCGGTGCCGCGCCCGGGCGCTAGGTGCATTGCGCCCCGTTAGCGTCCCCTCGGATGAATCTACTAATAAAGTTCATCTCCAATTTTAACTTGCTGCTACCATACTTTTTCATATGTTTTGGATGAGTTGTAAATAATCACTCCTGTGTTATGTATATTGTAAAACAAGCTATAACCATGGTGAGCCAACCCGCTTTGGGCTTGCCTGTGGGGTAGCTATCTCTGTTGAATGAGAGCTCTTGCCACATTGCTCTCTGTTTAAATACAGAACTCTTTTGGTCAGTCCACACATATTCACATAGAGATTTGAGCACATAAAGCTAGGCTGACACTCCAGTGCAGTGCTGAGGGAGTGCTGCACTGTCGGAGGTGCCGTCTTTCGGATGAGACGTTAAACCGAGGCCCCGTCTGCTCTCTCAGGTGGACGCAAAAGATCCCATGGCACTATTTCGAAGAAGAGCAGGGAGTTATCCCCGGTGTCCAGGCCAATATTTATCCCTCAATCAACAGCACTGAAACAGACTATCTGGTCATTAGCACATTGCTGTTTGTGGGATCTTGCTGTGCACAAATTGGCTGCCGCGTTTCCTACATTACAACACTTCGAAAAATGTACTTCATTGGCTGCAAACTCTTTGGGGCATCCGGTGGTCACGAAAGGCGCTATATAAATGCAAGTCTCTCATTCTTTTCCAGGGTATTACTCTAACATGGTACCACAATACTCCCCTAGTAACTGGGGCCGTTTGGCAAAACAAATATTCTCTTTAATGGTTTCATGTGACTGTTAATTGTGTTGGCTAATCAAGGTGCGTTGGGTATACTTCAGTGTGAACTATGCTTTTCACTTCATATCCATTTAAACCTCGCTTTCCAACCTTTCCCACCTCTTCTCATAAGGAAGGAAAACACAAATACAATGAAAGAAAATGACAAGAGACTGAATAAGTGTCAAGTGGCTCTTTAGCTGTTACTGCATTTACTTTAAGATGTTTCAATAGGTTCTGTCCATCACCTTCCATTAAAGAAAGAACTTGCATTTATATATAACACCTCTCACTTTCTCAGGATCTCCTAAAGCACTTCACTGCGAATGAATAGTTTTGGAGAGCAGTCACTGTTGTGTCAGCAAACACAGCAAGATCCTGCAAATAGCTGTGAGATAAGTGACCAGTTAATCTGTTTTTCTGGTGCTGGTTAAGTAGTCATAGAGTCAGAGGGGGAAAAATTCAGTTGGTTGCGCCTCCCGTTAGCGCCTTAAGAGGGCGCTAATGGGGCGCAAGTCATCTAGCGCCCAGGCGCGGCGATGTTTGCGCCACTCACGAAATTAACTAGACATTTTGCGGCGGCGCTAAACACTACCGCCACGATCTCCTGCGCCGGCAGATCGTGACATCAGTCGAGTGCGCAACGCCCCGGTATCGCCCCGAAGCGAATATTGAGTGGCGGCCCCTGCCTTACCGCCTGACGCTAGCAACGACAGGTTGAGGGGAGCGTTTTGCAGTCATGAAGAGACTGGGGGAGCGCTATTTAAAGGTGACCGCTTCCTGCCTTTTATTGCTGGTGCCATTTTTGAACCACGCATTCTGAGAGAGAGGGAAAGATTCAACGCTGTGTGAAGGAGTTTTGGGTACTGAGCAGCACTTTGCAGGTTCATTTTGATTTGCCATTCCTTGTATCGATTTAGAAGAGACTGTGGGGGCTGCACTCTGAGCTCTTTCCCTGGGGTTCTCCATTGTTCTTTCCAGCAGATTTGATGTGCAGGTCTCTCCAGGCCGAGATTCAAGGCTGCAATGAGCAGGATGTGGATGGAAAGCAAGATCAACCATCCCCTTTAAGAACTGGCCCGTGCCATTGTGTGAATGTTCCATTGCTGACTGACATCACATGAGCTTCGCCAGCGCTCTGAGGTAGCGCCTCGCTCCTCGGCCTTTGCGCCTTAAGACAGATGTGTAGCGCCTGATTTAGCGCTCCAATCACCTCCAGGGGCGATAAAAGTCAAGTTTGCAGTCGGTGGCGATAATTAGCGGCAGGCGCTAATCTTTGCGCCCGGCCGATAATTGCGCCCCAAATGGGGCGATACTGAATTTCTCCCCCATAGAGTCATACAGCACAGAAAGAGGCCCTTCGGCCCATCGTGTCCGCACCGGCCATCAAGCCCTGTCTATTCTAATCCCATTTTCCAGCACTCGGTCCGTAGCCTTGTATGCTATGGCGTTTGAAGTGCTCATCTAAATGCTTCTTGAATGTTGTGAGGGTTCCTGCCTCTACCACCCTTTCAGGCAGTGAGTTCCAGATTCCAACCACCCTCTGGGAGAAGAAGTTTTTCCTCAAATCCCCTCTAAACCTCCTGCCCCTTACCTTGAAACTATGCCCCCTGGTTATTGACCCCTCTACTAAGGGGAAAAGTTCCTTTCTATCTACCCTATCTATGCCCCTCATAATTTTGTACACCTCAATCAGGTATCCCCCTCAGCCTTCTCTGCTCTAAGGAAAAATTAAGAGATCAACGTTGGCCAGAACAACTCCCCTCCTCTTCAAATAGTGCCACGGGATCTTTTACATCCACCTGAACAGGCAGACAAGGCCTCAGTTTAATGTCTCACCTAAAAGACAGCAACTCCAACATTGCAGCACTCCCTCAGTACTGCATTGGCGTGTCAGCCTAGATTATGTGCTGAAATCCTGCACTGGGTCTTAAACCTTTGTGACTCAGAGGGGAGAGTACTGAGAACTGAGCCACAGTGACACTAAAATACAATGAATGAAAGAAAAGAAAGAAAGACTTGCATTTATATAGCGCCTTTCACAGACCACCGGACATCTCAAAGCACTTTACAGCCAATGAAGTACTTTTGAAGTGGAGTCACTGTTGTAATGTGGGAAACGCGGCAGCCAATTTGCGCACAGCAAGCTCCCACAAACAGCAATGTGATAATGACCGGATAATCAGTTTTTTTTTGTTATGTTGGTTGAGGGATAAATATTAGCCAGGACACCAGGGATAACTCCCCTGCTCTTCTTCAAAATAGTGCCATGGGATCTTTTACGTCCACCTGAGAGAGCAGACGGGGCCTCAGTTTAACGTCTCATCCGAAAGACGGCACCTCCGCAGCGACATCATCCATTTCGAATGTCGCCTCCTCTCTGTAAACAGACATTTTCATCAATTTTTTTTTGCTTAAGGAATTAAGATCATTTTAATTTCATGGAAAATTAGCCAAATATTAGACAAATGTAAATAGTTCATTGTTGAGATCATTAACAACCGTAATCTTAAATTTGAGTTTGATATAAGTAGCAGCATCCAACTTTTCTCTCCTTGACAAATCCCACCCAAAATGTCCAGTGGCCAAACCGCTGCTAGTCTCAAGCGGTTGTGAGATTCAAATGGCGCTCAGGGCTGGGACCAACATTCCCGCTAGGTGGCATGGCGGTCTGGAGGTCCCGAGTAGGCCGCTCGCTGGCTTTCCAACAGAGGAAACCGCGCCAGCGCGAAAATTTGAATGGGCCGCGCAGACCGCATCAACAAAAAAAATAACTAGAGGCAACATTGGCCGGGCTATCGGCCTGGTGGCTGCATTTGTTTTAGCAACAACCCAAGATGTTGTTTCAACGAGTGCGCCACACAGCATTGAAGAGGGCACCGTCTCTGTAATCTGTGTGAAAGGCATCAGCACCGGCTTTTCAAACACCGCCAATACCTTTAGAAACGATGTCTGGAAGAACTTTGATATTATTCCTTGCGGATGAGGCGATGGACGACATTCAATTAGTGTGAAACCCTAACCTCCACGCTTGCCGAGTTGTTTGGTCTACCTAGTCACAGAGGAAATATCAGATTCTTGGGTTATTGTGCATGAAATTCCTCCTGCACTGGCAAAGTGCTGATACCACTGAGCCCTGCTTTAATAAATGAAATTGAGAGGTCGCACAACACCAGGTTATAGTCCAACAGTTTTATTTGAAATCACAAGCTTTCGGAGCTATCGCTCCTTCCTCAGGTGAAGTAAATTGGATACAGAATCGCCAAAGCATATATAGATGGAAAAAAAAGCATGTGTACTTTACAATTGCAGACCAATAAATTAAATCATCCTGACTATCTGCCGAGGTGTGATAAAGTTAATTAAGTCAGCCAGGAAGGTACCACATCAAAAGACATAGCAAGATACAACTGAGACAATGAGGTGTAGTCGCAGGGGTTCCAACGTGTCAAAAGCTGCCGTCTGTATGTAAAACGAAAAGCTTTAAAAAAAATTTACTTTTTTACTGGGAAAATTTTTACTTTTTTACTGGGAATCACATCTGTGAACAAGCTAACGACGACTCGAGTCCGGATCACGTCATGTATCGTGACATAAACCCAAGATCCCGATTGAGACCGTCTTCATGAGTTCGGAACTTGGCTATCAGTTTCTGCTCGATGATTTTGCGTTGTCGTGTGTTTCTAAGGTTGCCTTGGAGAACGCTTACCCGCAGATCCGAGGCTGAATGTCCTTGACTGCTGAAGTGTTCCCCGACTGGGAGGTAACAATCCTGCCTGGCGATTGTTGCGCGGTGCTCGTTCATACGTTGTCTCAGTGTCTGCAT
The DNA here is from genome assembly GCA_030390025.1 of Squalus acanthias. NCBI lineage: Eukaryota > Metazoa > Chordata > Chondrichthyes > Squaliformes > Squalidae > Squalus > Squalus acanthias. Next base: position 8,039,977 of record CM059440.1, read on the forward strand.
GGTCTCGCCGATGTACCATGCCGCGGTGCATTCTTTCCTGCAACGTATGAGGTAGACAACGTTGGCCGAGTCACATGGTACATCGGCGGCATGGTACATCGGCGGCATGGTACATCGGCGAGACCATGCAGACACTGAGACAACGTATGAACGAGCACCGCGCAACAATCGCCAGGCAGGATTGTTACCTCCCAGTCGGGGAACACTTCAGCAGTCAAGGACATTCAGCCTCGGATCTGCGGGTAAGCGTTCTCCAAGGCAACCTTAGAAACACACGACAACGCAAAATCATCGAGCAGAAACTGATAGCCAAGTTCCGAACTCATGAAGACGGTCTCAATCGGGATCTTGGGTTTATGTCACGATACATGACGTGATCCGGACTCGAGTCGTCGTTAGCTTGTTCACAGATGTGATTCCCAGTAAAAAAGTAAAAATTTTCCCAGTAAAAAAGTAAATTTTTTTTAAAGCTTTTCGTTTTACATACAGACGGCAGCTTTTGACACGTTGGAACCCCTGCGACTACACCTCATTGTCTCAGTTGTATCTTGCTATGTCTTTTGATGTGGTACCTTCCTGGCTGACTTAATTAACTTTATCACACCTCGGCAGATAGTCAGGATGATTTAATTTATTGGTCTGCAATTGTAAAGTACACATGCTTTTTTTTCCATCTATATATGCTCTGGCGATTCTGTATCCAATTTACTTCACCTGAGGAAGGAGTGATAGCTCCGAAAGCTTGTGATTTCAAATAAAACTGTTGGACTATAACCTGGTGTTGTGCGACCTCTCAATTTAATAAATGAACACAGCTATTAAAACAGCCACGTCGCCAGTCACTTTGACTCATTTCAGTGTCTTATAATTAATTGCCTACGGCCAGCGACATGGCAACATAGGAAGAGGAGGAGGCCATTCAGCCCCTCGAGCCTGTTTCACCATTCAATTAGATCACCGCTGATCTTTATCTTAATGTGGAGAAATGTGAAGTTATCCACTTTGGTAGGAAAAATAGAAAGGCAGAGCATTTTTTACATGCTGAGAGATTGGGAAATGTTGGCGTTCAGAGGGACCTGGGTGTCCTTGTACAAGAATCACTGAAAGTTAACATGCAGGTACAGCAAGCAATTAGGAAAGCAAATGGTATGTTGGCCTTTATTACAAGAGGATTTGACTACAAGAGTAAAGACGTCTTACTGCAATTATATAGGGCCCTGGTGAGACCACACCTGGAGTATTGTGTACAGTTTTGGTCTCCTTACCTAAGGAAGGATATACTTGCCACAGAGGGAGTGCAACAAAGGTTCACCAGACTGGTTCCTGGGATGTGGGGATTGTCCTATGAGAACAGATTGAGTAGACTAGGCCTATACCTCTCGAGTTTAGAAGAATGAGAGGTGATCTCATTGAAACATAGAAAATTCTTCCAGGGCTTGACAGGGTAGATGCAGGGAGGATGTTTCCCCTGGCTGGGGAGTCTAGAACCAGGTGTCACAGCCTCAGAATAAGGGGTTGGCCATTTAGGACTGTGAAGAGGAGAAATTTCTTCACTCAGAGGGTGGTGAATCTTTGGAATTCTCTGCCCCAGAGGGCTGTGGAGGCTCAGTCGTTGAGTATATTCAAGACAGAGATCAATAGATTTTTGAATATTAAGGCTCAAGGGATATGGGGATAGTTCAGGAAAGTGGAGATATGGATAGTTCAGCCAGTGTTGGAGCAGTGAATGACTGACCGCAAGTTCAGGATTTCTGTGTTAGGATGCGCATGCGCTACATCCTGAAGTTGCGGTCAGTTTCAAAGGGGTTTGTTCGCTGTTATTACCCACTGCAAATTCCAGGGCTACAACAGCGAATACACTTCAAAAGTACTTCACTGGCTGTGAAGCGCTTTAGGACCCCTGAGGACACGAAAGTCGCTTTATAAATATTTTTCTTTCTTTATTTCTTAGCTTACATATCTATCTTAAGAAAGAAAGACTTGCATTTCTATAGCGCCTTTCACAACCAACCAGACGTCCCAAAGCGCTTTACAGCCAATTAAGTACTTTTTTGAAGTGTAGTCACTGTTGTAATGTGGGAAACGCGGCAGCCAATTTGCGCACAGCAAGCTCCCACAAACAGCAATGTGATAATGACCAGATAATCTGTTTTTTGTTATGTTGATTGAAGGAAAAATATTGGCCAGGACACCGGGGATAACTTCCCTGCTCTTCTTTGAAATAGTGCCTATGGGATCTTTTACATCCACCTGAGGGAGCAGACGGGGCCTCGGTTTAACATCTCATCTGAAAGAAGGCACCTCCGACAGTGCAGCGCTCCCTCAGCACTGCACTGGGAGTGTCAGCCTAGATTTATGCGCTCAAAGCCCTTGGAGTGGGACTTGAACCCACAACTTTCTGCCTGATAGGCGAGGGTGTTACCCACTGAGCCACAGCTGACACCTAAACATCTTGCTCCATAATGTGTGCAGGTCAATTCAGTATTAATTTCCTTGCACACCGGGGTCTCGCTCCAGACCCTGATGTCACAGGGGGTCCTGTAATTGGGCCAAGAAGACAAGAGGATCCCCAATCAAGTAGAGGCACCCTCGATCATGTTCAAGTATTGTCAGCCATGCAGACATATTCGGTACTGTGGAGTACAATGGAGGTACTGTCAGTCCTATGGAGACACAGTCACATGACGTGTTCCCTGAATCACATGAGGTATTCTGTTCAGTTATCATGTGGCGGTATCATAAAAACAGAAGGCTATCTGGAACAAGGAAATACCATTCAGCCCTGAGTAGGCCTTGTACACTCTGCACTATCACAGACAGTAAGCCAATCCCTTTGATCTGAGAATCAGGCTATATATAGAAAGTTCGGAGGAGAAGTGAAAAAGAAAATAAGAGGGGCAAAGAGAGGGTATGAGAATAGAATGGCAGCCAACATAAAAGGTAATCCAGAAGTCTTCTATAGGCATATAAATAGTAAAAGGGTAGTAAGAGGACAGGTGGAGCCGATTAGGAACCAAAAAGGAGACCTATGCATGGAGGCAGAGGGTATGGCTGAGGTACTAAACGAGTACTTTGCATCTGTCTTCACCAAGGAAGAGGATGCTGCCATAGACATAGTGAAGGAGGAGGTAGTGGAGACAATTGATAGGATAAAAATTGATAAAGAAGAGGTATTAGAAAGGCTGGCTGTACTTAAAGTAGATAAATCACCAGAGCGGATGGGATGCATCCTGGGATGCTGAGGGAATTGAGGGCGGAAATCGCGGAGGTACTGACCATAATATTCCAATCCTCCATAGATACGGGGGTGGTGCCAGAGAACTGGAGAATTGCAAATGTTACACCACTGTTCAAAAAAGGGTGTAAAGATAAACCCAGCAACTACAGGCCAGTCAGTTTGACCTCGGTAGTGGGGAAGCTTTTAGAAACAGTAATCAGGGACAAAATTAACAGTCACTTGGACAAGTGTGGATTAATTAAGGAAAGCCAGCACGGATTTGTTAAAGGCAAATCATGTTTAACTAATTTGATTGAGTTCTTTGATGAGGTAACAGAGAGGGTTGATGAGGGTAATGCAGTTGATGTAGTGTACATGGATTTCCAAAAGGCGTTCGACAAAGTGCCACATAATAGGCTTACCAGCAAAGTTGAAGCCCATGGAATAAAAGGGACAGTGGCAGCTTGGATACGGAATTGGCTAAGTGACAGGAAACAGTTCTAGGACCACTGCTTTTCTTGATATATATTAATGACTTGGACGTGGGTGTACAGGGCAAATTTCTAAATTTGCAGATGACATAAAAGTTAGAAGTATAGTGAACAGTGAGGAGGAGAGTGATAGGCCTAAAAATTCGGTTGCTTTGTGCCTCCCGTTAGTGCCCTAAGAGGGCGCTAACGGGGCGCAAAGCAACTAGCGCCTGGGCGCGGCGCCGCCAACGCCTCTCACGAAATTCAGTGGGAGGTTAGCGGCGGCGATAAACGTTAGTGCCCCGCGGCGCCGCACCGCCAGCGATGACGTCATCGCCTTGCGCAGCGCCCCGCTCGTGCCCCGGCCGCGATCTTTGGTAGCGCCCCCTGAATTACCGCCGGACACCTGCGGCCGGGGCGGCGCTAATTAAAGGGAAGGTGCCGGGCGGCCATTTTTGTTGCTGGCCGCCTGCCAGCACCTGCCCCCTCTGCTGTCCCCGGCCTCCTCTGAAGCCCCCCCGCGGAGTGCCATCTGCGCTCCGTGAGCCCGGCACTTTTCTTGAGTGCCGGGCTCTTTTGCCGGCACTCCGATCCCTGGTGGCCCAGCTGGGCCCCGGGTCGCGCTGCGCAAGGCCCCTCCCCTTTAAGAAGGGGAGGAAGGCCTGCAGTACTGCGGTGCAACGTAGTGCTGCGGCACGTAGCGCCACGATATTCACTCGCAGCGCCCCAAGAGGGAGGCGGGGCGCTTCCAGTAGCACCCCGCTTCCCTCTTGGGGCGCTACCAATGAATTTCGGCCGCGGAGACGCTAATATTTTCGGGGCACTAAAAGTAGCGCCAAGGCAAAGTTAACTTGGGGCGCAACTCAATTTTTCCCCCATAGACTTCAGGAAGACATTGACAGGCTGGTGAAATGAGCGGACACATGGCAGATGAAATTTAACACAGAAAAGTATGAAGTGATACATTTTGGTAGAAAGAATGAGAAGAGGACATATAAACTAAAGGGTACAATCCTAAAGGTGGTGCACGAACAGAGAGACCTGGGGGTATATGTGCACAAATCATTGAAGGTGGCAGGGCAGGTTGAGAAAGCAGTTAAAAAGGCTTATGGGATCCTGGGCTTCATAAATAGAGGTATAGAGTACAAAAGTGTGGAAATTATGATGAACCTTTATAAAACACTGGTTCGGCCCCAACTGGAGTATTGTGTCCAATTCTGGGCACCGCACTTCAGGAAGGATGTGAAGGCCTTAGAGAGGGTGCAGAAAAGATTGGCAAGAATGGTTCCAGGGATGAGTCACTTCAGTTACGTGGATAGACTGGAGAAGCTGGGGTTGTTCTCCTTAGAACAGAGAAGGTTGAAAGAAGATTTGATAGAGGTGTTCAAAATCATGAGGGGTCTAGACAGAGTAGATAGAGAGAAACTGTTCCCATTGGTGGAAGGGTCGAGAACCAGAGGGCACAGACTTAAGGTGATTGGCAGAAGAACCAAAGGCGACATGAGGAAAAACTTTTTTACGCAGCGAGTGGTTAGGATCTGGAATGCACTGCCTGAAAGGGTGGTGGAGGCAGACTCAATCGTGGCTTTCAAAAGGGAATTGGATAAGTACCTGAAGAAAAGAAACTTGCAGGGCTACGGGGAAAGGGCGGGGGAGTGGGACTAGCTGAAGTGCTCTTGTAGAGAGCCGGCACGGGCTCAACGGGCCGAAGGACCTCCTTCTGTGCTGTAACCATTCTATGATTCTATGAATCTGTTGAGGGACGGCTCCAACCACATGCAAACTTCCAGCAAGATGGAGCTCTGACGTCCCACCCACCTCCCAACAGTAATTAAGCAAAATTTCAGAACTATAATCCTACCACAGTTATAGATCGAACCAGTTACACTCCAGAGTTTTAAAGTCCCAGTTGGGCGAACACCTTCATGTTTCTTAGAATATTTGATTATCTGTCTCTCCTTATAACTTGGGAGCCTTAATCCCGAGGCTAAACAACTATTTACTCAAAACTTCTTTTAAAAAAGGAATTAATTGATACAGTGCGAGCAGCTTTAGCTGGGAGTCAAGTCTGCTTTTCTATTATTCACTGAGCGAAAAACAAACTCGAATTTCTCGTCTCGCTTAAAGCTTTGTAATTTTGATCCCATGTCTTGTAATACTGTAATCACACTGTTAGTTATATACACTCCAGTACTGTAATCACACTTAGTTGCATAAAACTCCAGTACTATAATCACACTGTAAGTTATATAACCTCCAGTACTGTAATGCCAGTGTTAGGTAGCCTCTACTATAGTCGCAGTGTTAGCTGTAGACCTTGGAAGCTGTAATCACAGTGTTCGTTATATAATCTTCGACAGCACCTCCGCAATCTCTACCACCTAGAAGGACAAGGGCAGCAGGCGCATGGGAACACCACCACCTCCAAGTTCCCCTCCAAGCCACACACCAGCCTAACTTGGAAATATATCGGCCGTTCCTTCATCGTCGCTGGGTCAAAATCCTGGAACTCCCTCCCTAACGGCACTGTGAGAGCGCCTTCACCACACGCACTGCAGCGGTTCAAGAAGGCGGCTCACCACCACCTTCTCAAGGGCAACTAGGGATGGGCAATAAATGCTGGCCCTGCCAGCGACGCCCACATCCCAGGAACGAATAAAAAAAATTCTCGGGAGCTGTAATCAGTGTGTTAGTTATATAAAGGGGGTGAGCACTCCTGCTCCTTTTGGCTCCACAGAAAGATTTTTTTTTAAGTGTTCAAAATTGAGAGAGGATTTGATAAAGTAAATCAGGAAAAACTATTTTGATAGGTCAGTGAGTCGGTATCTAGAGAGCATTAAATTTAGGATCATCACCAAAGGAACGAAGGGAGTGGTTAGGGGCATTTTTTTAATGCAGTAGCTTGTTGGAAGTGAAAGATTGGTAGAAACAGTATCTATAATAGCTTTTCAAAAAGATGTGGATAAAGAAAAAAAATAAATGGTTATAGGGAAAAGGAAAGGGAATGGGACAGGGTGGATAGCACGTTCAGAGAGCTGGCACAAGTGTAATGGGATGAATGGCCTCCTTCTATGCTGTAAAATTATACAATAAGGGATGTAGAGCCCATTAAAGCAGAAAGTGGCAGCTCAGTACATTCATTAATTCATTGCCGCATAGAACAAGTTACAGTCTTTAGAGACTAGGTCCCATGCGACAGTGCACTTAAAGTTCAAAGGAGGATTTTAACATTGTTGTCCCGTTCAATGAACAGCCATGATGTCATCCCATCTCGTCCCTTAACCGGAGAAGGGTTAATAACACCAGAGTTTTACCCCGTCGAGAACTCACGGAATTAAAGACGGAAGATTGGAAAAACTACAAAACAAATTTAAAAACGGCTGAACAGGTAGAGAAGGATGGAAGAGAAAACTGGAAACAGAAATTGTAAGGGATATTAAAAGGAATAAAAATACTTTTCTTTAATATGCTTCGCAATAGACAAAGGGTTATGGAGTAAGTGAGGTCGCTTAAAGAGAGGATATTGGGTCAGGTAAAGAAAGCATTGTGGGAATATGATTTTTTTTTGGCAATAGCTTTGAGTGCAGAAAATGACGTGATGCCCTCCTGATGGCTGACGGGCGAGGGGATACATCTGAGCTCTTGGAATAAAATACAGGGTAGTGAAGTCACTAGAGAGCTTCAATATTCATAAGGTAACTGGACCAGATGGAATGCATTCAAGAAAAGTAGGTAGAAGTAGGGGAGTTGTAGCTTAAAAAATTTGTTTCAGTTCATTAAACCCAGGAGTAGTACCAGAAGATGGAAAAAATAGTTAACATTGGTCCCTTATTTGAACAAAGTCAGAAACATGATCTTTCGAATTGCAGGTCTGTTAGTTTGACATCTGTAGTAGGAAAAACATTGGAGTCTATTATAATGGAAATGATTTAACGAGACCAAAGGGAATAACCGCAAGTCAGCATGGATTTCATGAAAGTCAGGCCATGTCTAACAGTTATTAATTCTTTGAAGATGTAGCAGAATTAGCGATTAGAGTAATGGGTGAGATGGTCCAGATCTTGACTTTTTTGATCAGAGGCTGCATTAACGATTAGCGGTTGAAGTGGAAGTTTCTGAAGCAAAGGAGAATATAAACTGGGCAATACATTGGTTGAATGATGGGAAGCGATGAGTATAATCAATGATAGTAGCTTTAGTGAGTGCAACAGTGAGTAACAGAGTACGCCAGGGTTTTGAAACTATTAGCACCCTCAGTATCCCATCTAATCCCGAGCTCAGCTTCCGACCTCCATCACAAAGACTACCTAACTTCCACCTCCATAATATCGCCTGCCCCGGCCCCACGCCAGCCCATCAGCCGACGAAACCCTAACCACGCCTTTGGCACCTTCGGACTCCATGGGGTAGATCTTCATGTGGCCGCTTCCAGCGGGCTGAAGGCAGTGGGAGTGAGCCCGATGGAAGTGGCCCGAGGCTGGAACCATTTACACGGTCGGGTCGGGTCTCGTCAGCATTCCATTGGCAAGCTACCTGCACTTCTGGAGCAGCTCACTAATTGGGCGGGGGTTGGCGGGAGGCGGGGGGGGGGGAAGGGGAAATTCAGTGGCTCTACTGCAGAGCCCGACCAATGAGGTAAGTTCAAAAAAAAAGGAGGGGGAGGGGGCAGTCAAACCCAGGGTTGGCCCGCAGGTACAGAGAGGGGACAGGGGGGAACACGAGAGGTCAGACATTTACAAATCTTTTTCGAGCAGCCTGCAATGGTCCTTTTAAGGACCGCTGGTATGCTGCCTTTTGCCAAGTATTACCATTGAAGTCATTGCCCGTGGGTGAAATGCAAATGGGGTGCCCTCTCACTGACCCCACAAAACCTGGTGGAGGCCAGTGCAGGAGAGCACGGTGTAACCTCTGGGATCGCTGCCTGTTGGAATTTCAGAGCCCTGTGTTTTATTTTAAGCTGGCAATACCGGGAGTTAAGAAGTGCAGATAATCTCATGGATTTCTTTCATTTTACTTCATAGCATCTGTGTTAGAAATTTATAGGTAATCAGTCTTGCAGATGTTCCTTGGGCAGAATGCACATATGTTTTGAAAAGGGCGATTCAGGTCAGGGCAATGAAATAGAGATAATCAGCAGCATCCCCAATTCATCATCCTCTTCTTCACTGAGCTGAAAATAAAGTGATCCCTTGAGATGTTATAGAACTCGATGCAGAAACTCTCAGAAAAAGAACGCGCAGGTTGCTAGTGTTTGGCGTATGACAGGTAAAGCAAATAAAATGCTGGGGTGTTTAGGTAAATCCACACAATATAAATACAAATGCCCATCACGACTTAATTATGTATAGAATCACCTTATTCACGATGTCAGCCGTGGCTCAGTGGGCAGCACTCGCGCCTCTGAGTCCCGAAGGTTGTGGGTTCAAGTCCCGCTTCATGAGACTTGAGCACAAAATCTAGGCTAACATTCCCAGTGCAGTGCTGAGGGAGTGCCGCACTGTCGGAGGTGCTGTCTTTTGGATGAGACGTTAAACCTCTCAGGGTTAAATTCTCTGCCCTCTCAGGTGGACATAAAAGATCCCGTGGCACTATTTCGAAGAAGAGCAGGGGAGTTATCCCCGGTGTCCTGGGGCCAATATTTATCCCTCAACCAGCATCACTAAAACAGATTATCTGGTCATTATCACATTGCTGTTTGTGGGAGCTTGCTGTGAGCAAATTGGCTGCTGCGTTTCCCACATTACAACAGCGACTACACTTAAAAAAGTACTTCATTGGCTGTAAAGTGCATTGGGCCATCCAGAGGTTGTGAAAGGCACTATATAAATGCAAGTCTTCTCTTTTTATGACTGGGAGCAAGCAGTCTGAGCAGAACCCTTGAAGTCAGAAGAATGGCCTTCTCCACTTGCAGCACCACTCCCGGTCACCTCACCAACTTTAAACAACTCTAGAAAGCACCAAACACTTCCACAAACTTCCACAGAGCCAGTAGGAATCAAAAAGCAAGTTACCTAAAAGTTGTTGATGACCCCTTTAAATACCACTGGTGGAGGGTGGGGGGGGGGGGGGGGGGGGGTCCTTCCTGCTGCTGAATGTATGGGCCTATACTCATTGGAATTTAGAAGAATGAGAGGTGATCTTATTGAAACATATAAGATTCTGAGGGGGCTCGACAAGGTAGTTGCAGAGAGGATGTTTCCCCTCGTGGGGAAATCTAGAACTCAGGGGCATAGTTTCAGAATAAAGGGTCGCCCTTTTAGAACTGAAATGAGGAGGAATTTCTTCTCCCAGAGGGTCGTAAATCTGTGGAATTCTCTGCCCCAGAGAGCTGTGGAGGCTGGGTCATTAAATACATTTAAGGTGGAGATAGACAGATTTTTGCAAGATAAGGGAGTGAAGGGTTATGGGGAGCGGGCAGGGAAGTGGCTTTGAGCCCAAGATCAGCCATGATCTTATTGAATGGCGGAGCAGGCTCGAGGGGCCAAGTGGCCTATTCCTGCTCCTATTTCTTATGTTCTTATGTTCAGTTGTGCGAGGTTGACCCAGGGTGTTAGTTCCAGAGATGACGATGAAAATGGCAGCGTTGGCGTCAAATCAGCGTGATCTGCCCACTTACCATGCTTCCAGCGCACACTCCTAACGGCCGCCCGACTGTTCTCACCAAGATGGCGTCCGGCAGGGCCCGCACCAGAAGTGTGCGCGGGCTGTTCAGTCATCATTTTGGACCCAATTCGCCACCCCTGGCGCCCAAACCACGAGCACTACGCAACCAAATTTCTAGGCCTAAATGTTCGTAGCAATCTTCACCCGTCAGAATTTATATTCTAATCGTGTGACTCTGTTAAACTACCGCTAAATGCCAGCTCATCATTAGGATTAGCAGGAAAGTCTCCCCACTCCATAATAGGAAAGTTTAATTGTAGTCAAGCAGAGATTTAGATCCCTCGAACACTCTGGGGATGATTTGCAGTGTAAGTCTGTAAGTTCTTTGTGGAGTGCTGCACAACCTTTTCATTATGAGGGACATCCATTTCATAGAATCATAGAATCATAGAAATTTACGGCACAGAAGGAGGCCATTCGGCCCATCGTGTCTGTGCCGGCCGACAAAGAGCTATCCAGCCTAATCCCACTTTCCAGCTCTTGGTCTGTAGCCCTGTAGGTTACGGCACTTTAAGTGCATATCCAAGTACTTCTTAAATGTGGTGAGGGTCTCTGCCTCTACCACCCTTTCAGGCAGTGAGTTCCAGACCCCCACCACCCTCTGGGTGAAAAAGTTTCTCCTCAACTCCCCTCTAATCCTTCTACCGATTACTTTAAATCTATGCCCCCTGGTTATTGACCTCTCTGCGAAGAGAAATATGTCCTTCCTATCAATTCTATCTCAGCCCCTCATAATTTTATACACCTCAATTAAATCTCCCCTCAGCCTCCTCTGTTCCAAAGAAAACAACCCCAGCCGATCCAATCTTTCCTCATAGCTAAAATTCCTCAGCCCAGGCAACATCCTTGTAAATCTCCTTTGCACCCCGTCTAGTGCAACCACAGCCTTCCTGTAATGTGGTGATCAGAATTGCACACAGTACTCTAGCTGTGGCCTAACTAGTGTTTTATACAATTCAAGCATAAACTCCCTCCTCTTATATTCTATGTCTCGGCTAATAAAGGCAGTATCCCGTATGCCTTCTTAACCACCTTATCTACCTGTCCTGCTACATTCAGGGATCTGTGGACTGCACTCCAAGGTCCCTCTGATCCTCTGCACTTCTCAATGTCATACCATTTATAGTGTATTCCCTTGCCTTGTTAGTCCTCCCCAAATGCATTACCTCACACTTCTCCAGATTGAATTCCATTTGCCACTGTTCTGCCCACCTGACCAGTCCATTGATATCTTCTTGCAGTCTGCAACTATCTTCTTCATTATCAACCACACGGCCAATTTTTGTATCATCTGTAAACTTCTTAATCATACCTCCTACATTCAAGTCCAAATCATTGATATATACCACAAAAAGCAAAAAGCCCTGCGGAACACCACGGAAAACAGCCTTCCAGTCACAAAAACACCCTTCGACCATTACACTTTGTTTCCTACCTCTGAGCCAATTTTCAATCCAACTTGCCACTTTGCCTTAGATCCCATGGGCTTTTACCTTCGTTTGGACATCACAGAGGGACACATCCATCCCTGGCCTGGCTGTGGCTTAGAGAAGCTCCAATGTCTTCACTGTGTGATATTGGCTAACCTGATAGAGTTAGATGAGGAAAGACGGGAGGAGGCTCGAGTGGAGCACAAACGCCGGCATGGACTGGTTGGGCCAAATGGCCTGTTTCTGTGCCGTATATCCTTGGTAAATCCCCCCTTTTACATTACAAATATTGGCAACATTGGAGGATCATCAAACAGCAAATCCAACTTAGTGATAGAATAGGAAAGTGAGGGGCAATAATATTAAGTTTAGTAATTTCCCTTGGAAAATATTGCCCGTATGAATCATTATTCACATACAACCTTAACCCTGTCTGCGGGCATTTAACTGACTACTATGATTAATCATTGCAGCCCAACTTAAAAATGCCAGTAACAGATGAAAGACAGATGAAAGGAGTAATCCTAATTCATCGAACATGCTTGTTAAAATATGAGCAAGTATATTCTTGTTAAGTGAACAAGCTGGCAGCAGTGTAGTTTGGCTCATGATTCCAAAATCACCGCGTATGGTATCGGTCTACAAACACTTTAAAGCACCGGTTTAATTCCTCTGCCTATTCTTTTATCCGAGGCATTTTTGAAAGCACTGCACACAGCAGTTTCTAGTCTTATGCGTGTTTGGTAGTTTTAAGGACAAGATTTAAAACCAGAGTTCAGTGTTATGCTTCTAATTTGATTTTCCCATCCAATATTTTTTCCGTGAAGTTGATAAAAGCCCACCTCAGCGGTCAAGTCATAAAAACATAGAAGATAGGACCAGGAGTAGGCCATTCGGCCCCTCGAGCCTGTTCCGCCATTTAATGAGATCATGGCTGATCATCCAAACTCAGTACCCTGTCCCTGCTTTCTCCCCATATCCCTTGATCCCTTTAGCCTTAAAAAATATATCTAACTCCTTCTTGAATATATTTAATGAATTGGCCTCAACTGCCTTCCGTGGTAGAGAATTCCACAGGTTCACCACTCTCTGGGTGAAGAAATTCCTCCTCATCTCAGTCCTAAATGGCTTACCCCTTATCCTTAGACTGTGACCTCTGGTTCTGGACTCCCCCGCCATCCGGAACATCCTTCCTGCATCTAGTCTGTCTAGTCCTGTTAGAATTTTATAAGTTTCAATGAGATCCCCTCTCATTCTTCTAAACTCCAGTGAGTATAAGCCTAATCGACCCAATCTCTACTCATACGTCATTCCTGCCATCCCAGGTATCAGCCTGGTGAATCTTCACTGCACTCCCTCCATGGCAAGATAAGGCGACCAAAACGGCACACATTACTCAAGGTGTGGTCTCACCAAGGCCCTGTACAACTGCAGCAAGACCTCCTTGCTCCTGTACTCGAATCCTCTCGCTATGAAGGCCAACATACCATTTGCCTTCTTAACCGCCTGCTGCACCTGCATGCTTACCTTCAGCGACTGGTGCACAAGGACACCTAGGTCTCGTTGCACTTCCCCTTTTCCCAATCTATTGCAGTTCAGATAATAATCTGTCTTCCTGTTTTTGCCACCAAAGTGGATAACCTCGCATTTATCCACATTATACTGCATCTGCCATGCTTCTGCCCAATCATCCAAACTGTCCAAATCATATTGGAGTTTCTCTGCATCCTCCTCACAGCACACACGCCCACCCAGCTTTGTGTCGTCTGCAAACTTGGAGATATTACATCTCGTTCCCTCGTCTAGATCATTAATATATATTGTGAATAGCTGGGGTCCTAGCACCGATCCCTGCGGTACCCCACTAGTCACTGCCTGCCACTTGGAAAAAGACCTGTTTATTCCAACTCTTTGCTTCCTGTCTGCCAACCAGTTCTCTATCCAAGTCAGTACCTTACCCCCAATCCCATGTCCTTTAACTTTGCACGCTAATCTCTTATGCGGGACCTTATCGAAAGCCTTCTGAAAGTCCAAATACACCACATCCACTGGTTCTCCCTTATCTATTCTACCAGTTGCATCCTCAAAAAATTCCAGTAGATTAGTCAAGCATGATTTACCTTTTGTAAATCCATGTTGACTTTGTCCGATCCTGTCACTGTTTTCCAAGTGCTCTGCTATTACATCTTTTATAATGGACTCAAGCATTTTCCCCACTACCGATGTCAAGCTTACCGGTCTATAATTCCCCGTTTTCTCTCTCCCACCTTTTTTAAATAGTGGGGTTACATTAGCTACCCTCCAATCCATGGGAACTGTTCCAGAGTCTATAGAATTTTGGAAGATGACCAGCAATGCATCTACTATTTCTAGGGCCACTTCCTTAAGTACCCTAGGATGTAGATTATCAGGCCCTGGGGATTTATCGGCCTTCAATCCCATCAATTTCCTAACACGATTTCCCTACAAATACTGATTTCATTCAGTTCCTCCCTCTCATTAGACCCAATGTTCCCTGACATCTCTGGGAGGTTATTTGTGTCCTCCTTTGTGAAGACAGAACCAAAGTATGTATTTAATTGGTCTGCCATTTCTTTGTTCCCCATTATAAATTCCCCTGATTCTGACTGCAAGGGACCTACGCTTGACTTGACCAATCTTTTTCTCTTCACATATCTATAGAAGCTTTTACAGTCAGTTTTTATGTTCCCTGCAAGCTTACTCTCATACTCTATTTCCCCCCTCTTAATTAATCCCTTTGTCCTCCTTTGCTGAATCCTAAACTGCTCCCAATCCTCAGGTTTGCTGCTTTTTCTGGTCAATTTATATGTCCTCTCCTTGGATCTTATGCTATCCCTAATTTCCCTTGTTAGCCATGGTTGAGTCACCTTTTTTGTTTTATTTTTATGCCAAACAGGGATGAACAAATTCTGTAGTTCATCCATGCGATCTTTAAATGTTTGCCATTGCCTATCCACCATCAGCCCTTTAAGTAACGTTCCCCAATCCATCCTAGCCAACTCGCGCCTCATACCATCGTAGTTTCCTTTATTTAAATTCAGGACCCTAGTCTCTGAGACAACTACTTCACTCTCCATCTTAATGAAGAATTCTATCATATTATGATCGCTCCTCCCCAAGGGGCTTCACACAACAAGATTGCTAATTAATCCTTTTTCATTACATAATACCCAGTCTAAGATGGCCTGATCTCTAGTTGGTTCCTCGACATATTGGTCCAGGAAACCATCCCATATACACACTAGGAATTCCTCCTCCACAGTATTGTTACTAATTTAGTTAGTCCAATCTATATGTAGATTAAAGTCACCCATGATAACTGCTGTGCCCTTATTGCACGCGTCTCTAATTTTCCATTTAATGCCATCCCCAATCTCAGCATTACTGTTTGGGGGTCTGTATACAACTCCCACTAACTGCCCCTTGGTATTTCTCAGCTCTACCCATACAGATTCCACATCATCAGAGCTAATATCCTTCCTTACTATTGTGTTAATCTCCTCTTTAACCAGCAATGCTACCCCACCTCCTTTTCCTTTTTGCCTGTCCTTCCTGAATATTGAATACCCCTGGATGTTGAATTCCCAGCCTTGGTCACCCTGGAGCCATGTCTCCATAATCCCAATTATATCACATCCGTTTATATCTATTTGCGCAGCTAATTCATCCATCTTATTACGAATGCTCCTCGCATTAAGACACACAGCCTTCAGGCTTGCTTTTTTAACACTCTTAGTCCTTTTAGAATTATTATTTACTGTAGCCCTGTTTGATTTACACCTTGATTTCTCTGCCTTCCACTTTTGCTTTCCTCCTTCCTGTCTTTTGTTTCTATCCTTGCTTCCCTTTCCTCTGTCTCCCTGCACAGGTTCCCAACCCCCTGCCATTTTAGTTTAAACCCTCCCCAACAGCACTAGCAAACACTCCCCCTGGGACATCAGTCCCGGTCCTGCCCAGGTGCAAACCGTCCAGTTTGTACTGGTCCCACCTCCCTCAGAACCGGTTCTAATGTCCCAGAAATTTGAATCCCTCCCCCTTGCACCATTCCTCTAGCCATGTATTCATCTGAAATATCTTTCTATTTCTACTCTGACTAGCACGTGGCACTGGTAGCAATCCTGCGATTACTACCTTTGAGGTCCTATTCTTTAATTTACCTCCTAACTCCCTACATTCAGCTTTTAGGACCTCATCCCGTTTTTTACCTATATCGTTGGTACCTATATGCACCACAACAACTGGCTGTTCACCCTCCTCCTCCAGAATGCCCTGCAGCCGCCCCGAGACATCCTTGACCCTTGCACCAGGGAGGCAACATACCATCCTGGAGTCTCGTTTGCGGCCGCAGAAACGCCTATCTATTCCCCTTACAATAGAATCCCCTATCACTATAGCTCTCCCGCTCTTTTTCCTCCCGTCCTGTGCAGCAGAACCACCCATGGTGTCAGCTAAGACGGAGAAATTGCTTCAAATTAATTCATGCTGTACATGGTGAACAAAAGCATGATCTGGGAAGAATTTACAGTGAGGCGCATAGAACATATTTTCCAGGCAGATATTTCAATACATAATGCACCACCTTGAGGAGTCCAGCACTGATTAATGCTAGATATCCCACAATAAAGGAAGCAGCCTGATCTTAAATGAGAGAAAGCTAAACGTATTTCCTATAAATGAAAGATAAACGATTAATGATTTGTAAAAAATAATCATTTGTAGTTGCCATGATGGTTTAGTGGGTGAATAAAACTGGGTAAAGGTCAGTACTCAGCCACAAGAGAGCAGAGAGGACCCAGGTCCGATCTATCGTCTTTGCTAAGTTGTCTGATCTCGGCTGTGCTGGCAGCAATGGGACATTACAATCGACCCTCAGCATTCCTGGGTTAGAGAGGGGAAAAATCAGCCAGGGTTGATTGGCATTCAGTGATTGCTGAAGTGTGTGTGTGCACGTGTGTACTTGTGTGTGTCTGTTGGCTGAGGACGGTGCCAGTCTTAGCTACGATGCTCCCAGTGGCAAAAAAGCTGTGCTTCGGCTCCCACCTGTAGAATGGCTGTGCCAAAGCCAAAGCCAGGGACTTCAACAGAGGATGGCAAAGAATTGGCAACAAGATATATTTTTTTGGCTAAGTAATGAGTTTCATGCAAGCTATCCATTTTATGATGCAATAAGACATTAGATGCATTTGAACTCAGAGCAGAGCATACTCAGCTCATGCTCAGTGTGTCAGCTGTGGCTCAGTGGGTAGCACCCTTGTCTCTGAGTTAGAAGGTTGTGGGTTCAAGTCCCACGCTTGTCCCAGACTTGAGTGCAACAATCTAGGCTGACACTCCCAGTGCAGTGCTGAGGGAGTGCTGCACTGTCAGAGGTGCCATCTTTTGGATGAGATGTTAAACCGAGGCCCCGTCTGCTCTCACAGGTGGATGTAAAAGATCCCATGGCACTATTTCGAAGAAGAGCAGGGGAGTTATCTCTGGTGTCCTCGGTCAATATTTATCGCTCAATCAACATCACTAAAACAGATGATCTGGTCATTATCACATTGCTGTTTGTGGGAGCTTGCTGTGTGCAAATTGGCTGCCGTGTTTCCTACATTACAGCAGTGACTCCACTTCAAAAGGTACTTCATTCGCTGTAAAGCACGTTGGGTAGCTGTGAAAGGCACTATATAAATGCAAGTCTTTCTTCTTTCAGATATGACCAAGCAAGGAGGGTCCATACACCAGAATGACAACATGTTACACGGTGCACATATTTACCAAAAACGGTCAAATATTTACTTGACCCTGAGCTGTACTATGGGTGATTTGAAACCATTGCGTTGCTATTGGAACAATTTCTGATGACATGTGTTTTTCACATCATTTGTAGCGCTACAAGCTGGGTTCCCACACATGTTAGACAATATCATCAGGTTGGAGTGTTTAAAGTCATAAATGATGCAAAAGCTTTGCCGAAACAACAGAGGTTACTCCAGTTCCAGGCATATCAGGCTACAGTTTCCCTTGTTCAAGTAAAAATAGGAACATGACGGTCATTATTTGTACCTTCGGACCTGTCAATAAAATCACAGGAACACACGATTTTGAAAAGTTCATTCCTTGAGAATGCAACTTTGTTAATAGTGACGACTCGAGCAACAGCAGCCAATGATGACACTCTTCTTATATTTTAGCAGTTTTCAAACAACTAAGCACCTACTTAATGGGTATGAATGTCCCAGAGTTTGTTCGTCCAGTTGTGGAGGGCACAATTTTTGAGGTAAGTACTCAATAAAAATTGAGCACATCCCAATTCACGCACAAAGCCCTACATTTCTGGGCACAGATCTAGGGGGGGAAAATTTGGTTGCTTTGCGCCTCCCGTTAGTGCCCTAAGAGGGCGCTAATGGGGCGCAAAGCAACTAGCGCCCGGGCGCGGCGATGTTTGCGCCGCTCGCGAAATTGACCAGACATTTTGCGGTGGTGCTAAACACTACCGCCACGATCTCCTGCGCCCACAGATCGTGACGTCAGTCGAGTGTGCAACGCCCTGGACCAGATATTGAGTGGTGCCCCCTGCCTTACCACCTGTCACTAGCAACGACAGGTTGAGGGGAATGTTTTGCAGTCGGGAATGGACTGGGGTGCGCTATTTAAAGGCGGCCGCTTCCTGCCTTTTTTTGTCGGCGATATTTTTGCACCACGCATTCTGAGAGAGAGAGAGACTTCTGGAGAGATTCAACGCTGTGTGAAGGAGTTTTGGGTACTGAGCAGCACTTTGCAGGTTCATTTTGATTTGACCTTCCTTGCATCGAGTTAGAAAAGACTACGGGGGCTGCAATCTGAGCTCTTTCCCTGGGCCTCTCCATTGTTCTTTCCAGCAGATTTGATGTACAGGTCTCTCCAGGTCGCGATTCAAGACTGCAATGAGCAAGCAGGGTGTGGATGGAGAGCAAGATCGACCCTCCCCTTTAAGAACTGGCCGGCGCCATTGTGTGTGTGTTCCATTGCTGACTGACATCACATGAGCTTCGCCAGTGCTCTGAGGTAGCGCCTCACTCCTCGGCGTTAGCGCCTTCAGAGAGGTGTGTAGCGCCTGATTTAGCGCTCCAATCACCTCCAGGGGCGATAGAAGCCAAGTTTGCAGTCGGAGGCGATAATTAGCGCCAGGCGCTAAACTTTGCGCCCGGCCGATAATTGCAGCCCCAAACGGGGCGATACCTGAATTTCTCCCCCTAGGAGTCTTAGTAGTCTCAACACTCAACATGTCCACTCAATGCCGAGCAGCAATCGACAGGGCCTGATGGAGGGCGCCGCGCTGAAAAGGAACTCTAAATACGTTCAGTTGCTGCTCAAAAAGCCCGCAAAAAGTCTGTGGGCAGCTGTAAGCCTAATGAACAGCGAGAGCCGTTCCTTCGCCGCTGACCGCAAAATCCGAGCCTTTAGTTGCTAGTTGTTCCCATTGGTGCTGTTCGGCAGCATCGCATATTAATATTTGTACACTTTGTTGGTTGTTTCTGTGTTTTGCATCTGCACAATTGGTGAGAATGTGAGAAGATCACCGTTAAAGTGACCTTTTCACCAACAATTCCTCAAATGAATGGAAGTTGATAATAACTGATTCAAGGCTCCAACCCAAAGTCCCATGACCCATTGTCCTGATAACAAATGTCATTATTGAAATTTCAGTTAGTACTGTGCTGATTACATAGTAAAGCTAAGCTGCCCACAGAGCATGCCACATGGACCCTCTTGCAAATTATCAATTTTGATAGATTTGAAAATTCAATGTCATATTGCATTCCCATTGGGTAGCTTATCCTTAGACTGTGACCCCTGTTTCTGGGCTCCCCCGCCATCGGGAACATCCTTCCTGCATCTAGTCTGTCTAGTCCTGTTTATTGGCGTAATAGGACGGCCTCATCTGCCGTCTGCCGTTACAGAGAACGTACAGCACAGAAACAGGCCATTCGGCCCAACTGGTCCGTGCCGGTGTTTATGCTCCACACGAGCCTCCTCCCACCGCTCTTCATCTCACCCTATCAGTATATCCTTCTATTCCTTTCTCCCTCATGTGTTTATCTCGCTTCCCCTTGAATGTATCTCTGCTGTTCGCCTCAACCACTCCCTGTGGTAGTGAGTTCCACATTCTCACCACTCTCTGGGTAAAGAAGTTTCTCCTGAATTCCTGCTTGGATTTATTGGCGTAATGGAAAAAGACTGAAGGGAGGTAAATGATCTGGAAAGAGGGGAATTATGGAGATGTAAATATATACAAAACAAATTGCACTTTCTGGTCAAAAGCCAAGAGTAAATGCATTGAAGTGTAAGAAAAATACTGCGTTAACATCGCTTGAAATGCCCGAAGCAACTCTTCTGTTAGATATCAGAGCTGAGGAGGAAATCTGGAAGTTGGCTATTGCCATTTTAAGTGGAATCAGCTGCGTCTCTAACCCAGCGGAGCAGTGCTGCTGCTTGACTACGATGACTGCTTGACTGAGCTGTTGCTACGATGGTAATAAGATGAAGTGGGTCACTTTATTTTCGAGTGGTAGCGGAACCAGCGTCCGTCTTTTCTGACATAGCCACCATGAGGTTGGGGCACTTTTTCAGTTCGACCGAGAGCACAACAGTCTCGCTGAGTGGGAAATGTGGGAAAATACTGAAGCGTTGCGGTTAGAGGAAGCCAGCTGCTGTTTCTTCGGTGCAAAAAAAAAACCAAGTTAAATATACCAGATGTTATTCATCCCTTCCTTTCAGGTCCAACCACAGTCAGTGGATTTTTATTTCAAACTGTTGAAGTCATACTTTGACAATCAATATTTCACGTCCTGAATATAATTTCAGTGCTAATAGCTTGACTCGAGTGTAAACGGTCTCAGAGTGCGACTAATCATTATCCTGCTGCAGGGGATTTCATGGGTACTGTTTCATGAAAGGTCAAGTGATAAAGTCAAGATGTGAGTTGTACAGTTGTATATAAGATGGGTAATTACTTTCGTATATTTGTGGGTCATTACAAGTAACTGAGAAGGAACTTGCGTGAACTGCAAGATCAAGAAAAGAGAAGGCTGAGGGGTGACCTAATAGAGGCTTTTAAAATTATGAAGGGGTTCGATAGAGTAGACGTAGACAAGATGTTTCCACTTGTGGGGAAGTCCAAAATTAGGGCATCATAAATATAAGATTGTCACCCAGAGAGTGGTTAGAATGTGAACACGTGGAGTAGTTGAGGCGAATAGCACAGATGGGAGGCAGGGGTTTTGCTTCATGGGGCACTGGCACCAGTACTGGGGAAAGAGGGAGCTGTTCCGTTGGGACGGGCTCCACTTAAACCAGTCTGGAACCAATGTCCTGGCGCATCGAATAACTAGGGCAGTAGACAGGGCTTTAAACTAATGAAGGGGGAGTGGGAGCAAAAAGCAGCGAGAGAAATGTCAAGGCTCTAGAGCAGAGCAGAGTTTTGGGTAAAAATAAGTAGAGTGGGTCAGGAA
Source organism: Squalus acanthias (assembly GCA_030390025.1). Classification (NCBI taxonomy): domain Eukaryota; kingdom Metazoa; phylum Chordata; class Chondrichthyes; order Squaliformes; family Squalidae; genus Squalus; species Squalus acanthias. The sequence goes on from CM059440.1 coordinate 8,061,251, forward strand.
GGGACAGAGAGAGTAACAAAGGTAATAAGGCATCAGTGGCTAAGGTGACATCAAGGGGAAATGGAAAATTAGAAAAAAGTCAACGCTAAAGGCACTATATCTGAATGCGCGAAGCATTTGCAACAAAATAGATGAATTAATAGCTCAGATAGAAATTAATAGGTTTGATCTAACAGCCATTACGGAGACGTGGTTGCAAAGTGACCAAGCTTGGGAACTAAATATTCCAGGATACTTAACTTTTAGAAGAGATAGGCAAAATGGAAAATGAGATGGGGTAGCCCTGATAATAAAGGATGAGATAAAGACAGTAGAGAGTAAGGATCTTAGCTCCGAAAATCAAGAAGTAGAATCAGTTTGGGTGGAGCTAAGATACAGCAAGGGGCAGAAAACATTGGTGGGAGTTGTTTATAGGCCCCCAAACAGTAGTTGTAATGTAGGGCAGAGTATAAATCAGGAAATTAGAGGTGCATGTAACAAGGGTAATACAGTAATCATGGGGGACTTTAATCTACATATAGACTGGGCAAACCAAATTTGCAGTAATAGTGTGGAAGACGAATTCATGGAATGTATACAAGATAGTTTTCTAGATCAGTATGTTGAGGAACCAACTAGGGAACAGGCTATTTTAGATCTAGTATTGTGCAATGAGAAAGGGTTAATTAATAACCTGTAGTAAAGGGGCCCTTAGGGAAGAGTGACCATAATATGATAGAATTTTATATTAAGTTTGAAAGTGATTTAATTAAATCCGAAATTAGGGTCTTAAATCTAAACAAAGCAAACTACGTAGGTATGAGGGGCGAGTTGGCTAAGGTAGATTGGGAAACTACATTAAAAGGTATGATCGTAGACAAGCAATGGCTAGCATTTAAAGAATTAATATATAATTTACAAAAAACCCACAGGCAAAGTGGTCCAACTGTGGCTAACAAGAGAAGTTAAAGATAGTATTAGATCAAAGGGAGAGGCTATAATGTTGCCAAAAAGACCAGTAAGCCTGAGGATTGGGAGGACTTTAGAATTCAGCAAAGGAGGACCAAGAAATTGATAAAGAAAGGAAAAATAGAATATGAGAGTAAACTAGCGAGAGACATAAAAACAGACTGTAAAAGCTTCTATAGGTATGTAAAAAGGAAAAGATTAGCGAAAGTAAATGTGGGTCCCTTACAGGCTGAGACAGGAGAAATTAAAATGGGGAATAAGGAAATGGCAGAGAAATTAAACAAGTACTTTGTGTCTGTCTTCATGGAAGAAGACGCAAAAAACCTCCCGGAAATAGTGGAGAACCAAGGGTCTAGCAAGAATGAGGAACTGAAAGAAATTAGTATTAGTAAAAAAAATAGTACTAGAGAAATTAATGGGACTGAAAGCCAATAAATCTCCTGGACCTGATGGCCTACATCCTACGGTTTTGAAAAAGGTGGCTATAGAGATAGTGGATGCATTGGTTGTCATCTTCCAAAATCCAATAGATTTTAGAACGGTTCCCGCGGTTTGGAAGGTAGCAAATGCAACCCCACTATTAAAGAAAGGAGGGAGAGAGAAAATGAGGAAATACAGACCAGTCGTAGGGAAAATGCTAGAATCTATTATTAAGTTCGTGGTAACAGGGCACTTAGAAAATAATAATAGGATTGGGCAGAGTCAACACGGATTTATGAAAGGGAAATCATGTTTGATGAATCTGTTAGTTTTTTGAGGTTGTAACTAGCAGAATAGATAAGGGGGAACCAGTGGATGTGGTTTATTTGGATTTTCAGAAGGCGTTCGATAATGTGCCACACAAGAGGTTATTAAACAAAATTAGGGCTCATGGGATTGGGGGTAATATACTAGCATGGATTGAGGATTGATTGATGGACAGAAAACAGAGAGTAGGAATAAACGGGTAATTTTCGGGTTGGCAGGCTATAACTAGTGGGGAACCGCAAGGATCAGTGCTTGGGCCTCAGATATTCACAATCTATATCAATGCTTTAGATTATGGGACCAAATGTAATATATCCGAGTTTGCTGATGATACAAAGCTGGGTGGGAATGTAAGTTGTGAGGAGGATGCAAAGAGGCTATAGACAGGCTAAGTGAGTGGGCAAGAACATGGCAAATGGAATATAATGTGGAGAAATCACAGAATCCCCACAGTGCAGATAGAGGCCATTTCGGCCCATCGAGCCTGCACCGACACATATCCCACCCTATCCCCGTAACCCCACGTATTTAATCCCCCCTAACACTAAGGGTCAATTTATCATAGCCAAATCAACCTAACCCGCACATCTTTGGACTGTGGGAGGAAACCGGAGCACCCGGAGGAAACCCACGCAGACACGGGGAGAATGTGCAAACTCCACACAGACAGTCACCCGAGGCCGGATTCGAACCCAGGTCCCTGGCACTGTGAGGCAACAGTGCTAACCACTATGCCACCGTGTTGCCCTTCAAATGTGAAGTTATCCACTTTGGTAGGAAAAATAGAAAAGCAGAGTATTTTTTAAATAGTGAGAGATTGGGAAATGTTGGTGTTCAGAGGGACCTGGGTGTCCTTGTACACGAATCACTGAAAGTTAACATGCAGGTACAGCAAGCAATTAGGAAAGCAAATGGTATGTTGGCCGTTATTACAAGAGGATTTGAGTATAAGAATAAAGACGTCTTACTGCAATTATATAGGGCCCTGGTGAGACCACACCTGGAGTATTGTGTATCGTTTTGGTCTCCTTACCTAAGGAAGGATATACTTGCCATAGAGGGAGTGCAACGAAGGTTCACCAGACTGGTTCCTGGGATGGGGGGATTGTCCTATGAGGAGAGTTTGAGTAGACTAGGCCTATATCTCTCGAGTTTAGAAGAATGAGAGGTGATCTCATTGAAACATATAAAATTCTTACAGGGCTTGACAGGGTAGATGCAGGGAGGATGTTGCCCCTGGCTGAGGAGTCTAGAACCAGGGGTCACAGTCTCAGAATAAGGGGACGGCAATTTAGGACTGAGATGAGGAGAAATCTCTTCACTCAGAGAGTGGTGAATCTTTGGAATTCTCTACCCCAGAGGGCTGTGGAGGCTCAGTCGTTGAGTATATTCAAGACAGAGATCGATAGATTTTTGGATATTAAGGGAATCAAGGGATATGGGGATCGGGCGGGAAAGTGGAGTTGAGGTAGAAGATCAGCCATAATCTTATTGAATGGCGGAGCAGGCTCGAGGGGCCAAATAACCTACTCCTGCTCCTATTTCTTATGTTCTTATGTTCTTATCTAGATGCATTTAAGGGGAAGCTGGATAAGTACATGAGGGAGAAAGGATTAGAAGGATATGCTGATAGAGTTAAATGAAGAGGGGTGGGAGGAGGCTGGTGTGGAGCATAAACACCGGCAGGGAGCAGTTGGGCCAAATGGCCTGTTTCTGTGCTGTACATTCAATGTAACTCTGTGTAATCATTGCTGGGGTAGTTTTAACCCCAGTCACCTTGAACTCAACTATTGCTGTAAGTTAGTCTGTAATTAAGGATATGAAAAGCCCTGAAAAACTTAAAAAAGGGAGCAGCACCCAGCTCCCCCAATAGCAATGTACTGGGCCACATAGACAAGAAGGTTCCCAGCTTCAATCCCTAGTTCAGGCTAAGTTAGCTGGTTCCTGGTGGGAGAGTGTCCGGGACATTACAAACAATCTCAGTGTCCCCAGGCAGGAGAGATGGGGAAAAAGTCATCAGCCAGGGTTCCTGATTGCTAACTGATTGTTCACTGCTCAACAATGAGGGTATGTGGAGGGTGGGTGAGGGAAGGATTTGCTCCGGTGGTGATGCCCTCCACATCCGAATAGCCTGCTGACACTCTGGGGCTAATCTGAACCTAATTCACAGGGAGGAGCGGGGGGAACCCACGGACTCGGGTGCAATGCCGGTTTTACACCCCGCCCAATATTACACGCCACTGACTTCAACCGAGTGTGAAATCGGGCAGGGTGCAGGTTACTGTTGCCCCCTCTGTGCCCACCACTTAGATGGCATAACAGAGGGCTCCTGGCACCTGTGGAGCTGTCCCCCAGCGCGAGTCGCTGCCTCCAGCAAAGGAGGAGAGAAAGGAGCAGGAAGAGAGAAGAGCGAGCTCTGTCACTCCAGTGCAGGCTTCCTTCACGTGACTCGGAATCACGATGCAATAAATCACCTGCAAAAAGCCCCTTAAATTTCGTTTCTTTTATTCTCTGGCGGCAAATTGTGTTGCATGACCGATAATTGACATTGTGTGACTCTGCCGGGCTGCTCTGTGGGAGCCTTTTCAATAAATGAAGGGATAAAATGAATATTTTCCTGGCCTTGGAACACATGCAGGTGCAGGGTTGTTGGCAGGGTTTCAGTAAAGTTTAACTGTGGGCATGTCAAACATTCGTACCGTGCCCACTTGAATCTTGTAAAACATTCAGCTGTTTAGTTACAGTCCAAATTGTGCCCTTGCAAACTCTACTGTATCTGGAGAGTATTTTGAGCTCCGCAACTCTGGACTGAAATACTGGTAGTGGTAGCGTTGGGAGCAATTTAAGGTGATTAAGGGCCTTGTGTCAGAAGATAGTGACAGATGAGGAAGACCGTTTGGCCCAACTAGATTCATCAATCCTGAAGAGCCTTACATTGTTTCTCAAATGGTACCGGTGTTTTCACCTCCCTTTGCCCTTAGCTCCATTTCAAGTGTTGATCACTCACTGCCTAAAGATGAACTTCCTGCCATCAGTCCTAAAATGATGTTTTACTGGATTGGGCCTGTGTTCTCTTGTGCTCCTCTCACAGCTTAATATTACCTGATACTCTGGATTAACTTGTCCCATGCCATTTGCTTGGTGGATGGATGATGTGGTGGATGCGGGGAGGATGTTTCCACTGATGGGTGAGACTAGAACTAGGGGGCATAATCTTAGAATAAGGGGCTGCCGTTTCAAAACTGAGATGAGGAGAAACTTCTTCACTCAGAGGGTAGTAAATCTATGGAATTTGCTACCTCAGAGAGCTGTGGAAGCTGCGACATTAAATAAATTTAAAACGGAGATAGACAGTTTCCTAGCTGATAAGGGAATGAAGGGTTATGGGGAGCGGGCAGGGAAGTGGACGTGAGTCTAGGTTCGGATCAGCCATGATCCTATTGAATGGCGGAGCAGGCCCGAAGGGTCGTATGGCCGACTCCTGCTCCTACTTCTTATGTTCTTATGCTATTTTACATAAGATCACCTCTTGGATGCCCCTTTTCCAGGTTGAAAAACGCAAGTCTTTCTTTAGACTCCTGACACCGGGGCTCAGCCTCGTGGCCTTTCTCTGCTCTGCCTCCAGTGGTTAAATGTCTTCCTTGTGTCTTGGCGACGAGAACTGGACCCGGTGCGATCTGACCGGAGCACTCGCCAACTTAAACGTGGCCTCCTCCGACCTTCTAGTCGACTGTTTTGGCAATGTGGTTCAACGTTCTATTGGCTGGGTCGACTGCTGCTCGGCATTGATTGGGCATGTTGAGTGCTGAGATCACTGAGACTCCGAGGTCTCTGTCAGATTCTTCCTTCGCTACTGACGCAAGTGGGATGTTTCCCCGAAAGCGCATTGGTGCCAAATACACCCACACTTCTTTATACTGGCCTTTGGCTGCCAGCCCCTGCAGCCTGAGTCACCTGGAGCCGGCAGTCAGATGAACTGTTCAATTCTGTTCGGCATTGTTTCTTCTTGGGCCTCATCGCCTGCCAAAACATCTCACTTTACTTCGGAAAAGTACTGCGCCGATTTCGGCAAGCACGATTTAGACATGCCCCCCCTGGATGACCCCACCCCATATACGCGTCGTGAAGCCACTCGTCGATGATGACATGCTGACTCCGCACTTGCGCGGCGTCCCATTTGTTACGTTCACTCTGCAAGCAGACGGGTGGCACGGTTTAAAACTAAATCCAGGACAGCAGTTCTCGTCGGCCGCTCTCCGAGACCCAGCCTAGAATAGAGAAGGCCGCTCATGAAACTAGTGACACCACTGAGGAGTGCACAAGACTTGTCTGTGTGCACCTACACCCCAACTTGGAATTGTCCAAATTTGTCCATATGGAACGGCACAATCCAAACCTGATCCAAGGAACCACAATATATTCCTCAATTCTCAATGCAAAAGTTTACAAACAGGCCGGCTTATCCACCATCAACGACCACACGAGCAGCTGTTTGTTTAACATGAATGAAATGCTTCTAAAGCAAAGCCCTTGGTGACTATACTGTTAACGTACTGCACAATCTCCTCACAAACTTTACTTCAGTATGAGGGTCATCTCACCCTTATTGTCTGTGGGGCAAAAAATAAGACTTCTGACCACTGGTTCACACTGGGGGCCCACATGTCTCTATTTCTCCTACTAACTGTTGTCGATGACAATAAAGGGGAAGTATTAGGCTCACCATTCACCATTTTGAAAAAAAAGAAAGATTTGCATTTCTATAGCGCCTTTCACGACCACCGGACGTCTCAAAGCACTTTACAGCCAATGAAGTACTTTTTTGAAGTGTAGTCACTGTTGTAATGTGGGAAACACGGCAGCCAATTTGCGCACAGCAAGCTCCCACAAACGGCAATGTGATAATGACCAGATAATCTGTTTTTCCGTGATGTTGATTTAGGGATAAATATTGGCCCAGGACACCGGGGATAACTCCCCTTCTCTTCTTCGAAATAGTGGCCATGGGAGCTTTTACGTCCACCTGAGAGGGCAAACGGGGTCTCGGTTTAATGTCTCATCTGAAAGACGGCACCTCCGACAGTGCAGCACTCCCTCAGCACTGTACTGGGAGTGTCAGCCTGGATTTTTGTGCTCAAGTCTCTGGAGTGGGACTTGAACCCACGACCTTCTGACTCAGGAGTTGAGAGTGCTGCCCACTGAGCCACGGCTGACACTTGAATTTATTTCTTCTTGCAGTTTTTGCCTTGCCCAGCAGTGAACTAGTGGCTGCTTTGGGGGACCGAATGCATGTGTTTTGTGTTGACAAGTTTCTACTTTTGGAATTTTTCTCAACTGTTCTTTCCATCAGAGTCCTCCCATGCAATCTGACTTTCGTTCGTACACTGCTGCACCCTTGCTAGCAACCACAGCCTGGAAATGACTGTAGGTGATGCGATAAGTGTCATCTTGGCTTAGTTGGTAGTACTGTACTCTTACCTCTGAGTCAGAAAGTTGTAGTCTTCCAAACCCAATTTTGGATTTGAGCATATAATCTAGGTTGACGTTTCAATGCAGGTGGTGTTGCAATATTGGAGATGCTGTCTTTCGGACGAGACATTAAACCAAGGCCCCTTCTGCTTGCTCAGCGCAGTGCAAAAGATCCCATGGCTCAGGTCAAAGAAGAGCAGAAAGGTGCCCATAGCAACATGCCTTTCTCAACCAACACGATCAAAAACAGATTAACTGGTCATTTATCTCATTTGCTGTTTGTGGGAACATAAGAACATAAGAAATAGGAGCAGGAGTCGGCCATTCGGCCCTTCGAGCCTGCTCCACCATTCAATATGATCATAAGTGAGAAGTCGCACAACACCAGGTTATAGTCCAACAGCTTTATTTGAAATCACAAGCTTTCGGAGCGGCTGCTCCTTCGTCAGGACTTCACCTGACGAAGGAGCAGCGCTCCGAAAGCTTGTGATTTCAAATAAAACTGTTGGACTATAACCTGGTGTTGTGCGACTTCTCACTTTTGTCCAACCCAGTCCAACACCAGCATCTCCGCATCATCAATAAGGTCATGGCTGATCTGATCTTGGCCTCGACTCCACTTCCCTGCCCGCTCCCCATAACCCTCGACTCCCTTATCGTTCAAAAATCTGTCTTATCTCCACCTTAAATATATTCAATGACTCAGCCTCCACAGCTCTCTGGGGTAGAGAATTCCAAAGATTCACGACCCTCCGAGAGAAGAAATTCCTCCTCATCTCCATTCTCCTTGTGTGTAAATTGTCTGTTGTTTTTTGTCTACGTCACAGGAGTGACTGTACTTCAAACGTCATCCACTGATTGTCGAGAAAGCAAAGAACTTGCATTGATAAAGCACCTTTCACAATGCCAGGCCGTCCCAAAGTGCTTCACAGCCAATGAATTACTTTTTGAAGAGTAGTCACTGTTGGAATGTGGCAATCTGTGCACATCAAGGTCCTACCAACAACAATGAGATAAATGACAATATAATCTGTTCCAGTGATGTTGATCGAGGGATAACTGGGGAACTCCCTGCTCTTTTTCAAATAATGCCATGGGATCTTTTACATCAACCTGAGAGATCAGAAGGGACCTTGGTTTATTCATTCAAAATATGGCACCTCTGACAGTGCAGCACTCCCTCAGCACTGCACTGAGGTATCGGTCAAGCATTTTGGGATGCCCTGAGAATAGGAAAGGTGCTAAATAAATGCAATTTCTTTCTTTCTTTATTATATGAATGCATAACCCACTCACAACACATTCTTCTCTCCGCTATTTTAACTGAGCAAATCAACTCATTTATTTTAAATATGTTATTCTCGCCGTTAAATTAGTGGGCGGAGGAACTTGTTATGACAGCACTGAGCATTCTTACAATAAGATCACTGACAGCCATCTCTAACCTCAAAGGAAAGGAAGAGAAGAGACAAACACCACAGAGAACAACAGAAGATAAACAAAGGGAGACGTAGAAGAGAAAGAAAACTAAATCAAAATATATGTGTTTCATTTTATTTGAGGAAACTAGGTGAAGGGCCAAAGTCCATAGTGCAGCACAGCACCAAGATTGAAAGCGTAAGGTAGAATGTGAATCAAATGGAGAAGTAGTGCTGGTGGTTAGGTGACGCCAAGGCCGCGATTTTGCCGGCGCTCAGAGTGCGGGTTCGGAGGCGGGTCCGCTGTCAAAATCGAAATGATTGACAGCGGGTTGGGAGCCCGCTGCGAACCCGCCTCCGTGTAAGTTTCCAAAGTGTCGGGTCTGCGATTTCGGAACAGACCCGGCACTAAGCGGCAGGGGGAGGCATTTAAGATAGTTAAATGCTTGTTAAACGCTTGTTAACTACTATTTTGCCAGCCTATTTCGATTTTACCACTTTTTTAACGAGGTTCACGTTGTTCGGAGATCACGTTAGGTAAGTGTGTTGGGTTCTCGATGACTCTCCATTTCTGTGAGTAGGTGACAGCTGCAAAAGTGGTATGAAAGCTACCATTTCACAGCTGGTCACTTTCCAATGTCAGAAGCTTGAGCCTTCAGGATTTGGAAAACACTTTTGAGCTGTATGCAGTTTGGAAGTGGTTGGAGTAAACTCTCTATCCACTGGCACCTCCTTGGAGCAAGCTCTGTCACCATTGACAGATCGCTTCTGTCATCTCAACTTCAGCTGTCATCTATTCCAGCAACATCAGTGCCCTTGAAAATATCTCAGCTTGGTCCTCAGAATCCCACCACGATCAGCCCCAACATCAACATCACCGGACGCACCAGCATTACCAACACCAACCATCTCCACAATCACCTGATGCTGCACAGGACACAGGGCATCAGTACCCGACCACATTGCTGCCCGGGACGCCAGCGATGCCTCACCATGGCCAGATTTACTTCACTTGACACTGTACACTCTGGCTGCCACATGATGCGCCAGGTTGACACCACCCCACACCAGCACCATAAAGCATCCCTACAATGGCCAAGCCATTCCTTTCACATTCATCACAATTGGTGGGGGGGCGGGGGGGGGGGGTGGGGGCGGGGGAGAGTTATGTCTCAACATTCACTGGAACTCACTAAGACACTTCCAAAGGTGAGCACAGATCTGTCCAAGAAGGCAACGTGTTGAAAATAAAGATTTCAATGTTTGACAACACATTAACAGAAAATTTACATGAACATTGTATAAAAAACCCAAGTACCTACCCTTGTGTGTTGTTAGTTGGTATGATTGCAGTAGGATGAGGGTGAGTGTGAGGGGTGGCTACTGAGATGGGAAAGTGATAATGTAGATAGAGAGGGATGGGTGGAGGTGCAAGGTAAGTTGGTGTAAGGATGTGCAGGAGTAGGGTAGGGGAGGCAGAGTGATGTGGATGTGATGAGTGGCACAGCAGGATGAGGTTGAGTGTGGCTTGGCAGTAACGTTTCATCATCTACTGAGATCATTGAAAGGTTTGCGCCACTGCAGCCTGGTCCTCCTGACGACATCCCTGCTTGTGCCCTCCTGTGCAATGTGCAACCGGGCTGCATTGATCCCCCGGGAGGTCTCTTCTGCCCATGGAAGGGAAGAGGACCTCCCTGCGTGCTGTGACTCCCTCCATAAGCATATGGAGAGAGTCATGGGAGAGCCTGGGTGCAGCCGTGCACCTTTGTGCAGTGATTGTCAGTGTTTGCAGCACCTCAATGCTGTAGAACACTGACAGCAGAACTGTCAAAATCAATGTGGACATGGCCCCTTTAAGGAAACCGGCTGATGACACGTCATTAAATGACATCATCAGAACCGCTTCCTTTTACTTGGCCGGGAACCTTGCAGGGTGGGTTTAACAAGCCCAATCATCATAAAATCCTTTTCACAGAGCAGCTGGAGCCGGGAGCGGGACCGGGAGCCGGGAGCGGGACCAGGAGCCGGGAGCGGGACCAGGACCCACCAACGACCTCTCCCACCGCAAGAAAAGAACAAACTTGCATTTATATCAAACCTTATCACATTCCAGGACATCTAAACGCACTTTAAACAACTGGATTATTTTTTGGAAGTGCAGCCACGGTTGTTATGTAGACAAATGCAGCAGGCAATTTTCACACAGAAAAGTCCCACAAACAGTAAATAAATTCATGACCAAATAACCTGTTGGGTGGTGTTGGCTGAATGAGGAACGTCGGCCAGGAGCCCTGGGAGAACTCCCTGCTCTATTTCAAGTAGCTCTACGTCATCTCTTACATCCGCCTGAGCAGATGGACAAGGTTATGGTTTAATGTCTCATCATGGGGATGTTCGCTGATGATTGCACAGTGTTCAGCGCCATTCACAACTCCTCAGATAATGAAGCAGTCCATGCCCGCATGCATCAAGACCTGGATGATGTTCAGGCTTGGGCTGATAAGTGGCAGGTAACATTTGTGCCACACAAGTGCCAGGCAATGACTATCTCCAACAAGCAAGAGTCTAACCACCGCCCCTTGACATTCAACGACATTACCATCGCTGAATCTCCCACCATCAACATCCTGAGGGTCACCATTGACCAGAAACTTAACTGGACCAGCCACATAAATATTGTGGCAACAAGAGCAGGTCAGAGGCAGTGTATTCTGCGGCGAGTTTCTCACCTCCTGACTCCCCAAAGCCTTTCCACCATCTACAAGGCACAAGTAAGGAGTGTGATGGAATACTCTCCACTTGCCTGGATGAGTGCAGCTCCAACAACACTCAAGAAGCTCGACACCATCCAGGACAAAGCAGCCTGCTTGATTGACACCCCATCCACCACCTTAAACATTCACTCCCTCCACCACCGGCGCACCGTGGCTGCAGTGTGTACCATCTACAAGATGCACTGCAGCAACTCGCCAAGGCTTCTTCGGCAGCACCTCCCAAACCCACGACCTCTACCACCTAGAAGGACAAGGGCAGCAGGTGCATGGGAACACCACCACCTCCAAGTTTCCCTCCAAGTCATACACCATCCTGACTTGGAAATATATTGGCCGTTCCTTCATCGTCGCTGGGTCATAATCCTGGAACTCCCTCCCTAACAGCACTGTGGGAGCACCTTCACCACACGGACTGCAGCGGTTCAAGAAGGCGGCTCACCACCATCTTCTCAAGGGCAACTAGGGATGGGCAATAAATGCTGGCCTTGCCAGTGATGCCCACATCCCATGAACGAATAAAAAAGAAAAAAAAATGGATTTGGAGAATTAAGAGCTGGTTGAGAAGAATAGAAGCATTTGGCTCGAAAGAAGAGTTTTAATTTCTTTGAAGGCAGTTCATGATGGTGACAGGTACTTCCACAGAACTGAGTGTCGACGCCAAAAATTAAAATAAAATACATTTATGGAAAGAAAATGGCTTTTGAAACAGTGACATTTTCAGACCCTTCCTTTAACAATTCCTTGGCATGAGATTTCTGCAGTTCCTGGCTGCGATTAGAAATAAAATGGTGGCTCAGCGTTAGGTTCACTGTTTGTTTACAGCTGACTGCGGCCTATCTATTTATACCGTACCTATAGAAAATTATTATAAATTTACAATTCCATTGGGTCAGTGGGAAACACCCTCGCCCCCGAGTCAGAAGGTTGTGGGTTCAAGTCCCACTCACAGAGACTTGAGCACAAAAATCTAGGCTGACACTCCAGTGCAGTGCTGAGGGAGTGCTGCACTGTCGGAGGTGCCGTCTTTCGGATGAGACGTTAAACCGAGGCCCCGTCTGCGCTCTCAGGTGGACGTAAAAGATCCCATGGTACTATTTCGAAGAAGAGCAGGGGAGTTATCCTTGGTGTCCTGGCCAATATTTATCCCTCAATCAACATCACTAAAACAGATAATCAGGTCATTATCACACTGCTGTTTGTGGGAGCTTGCTGTGCGCGAATTGGCTGCCGCGTTTCCTACATTACAACAGTGACTACACTTCAAAAAGTACTTCATTGGATGTAAAGCAATTTGGGACGTCCTGAGGTCGTGAAAGGCGCTATAGAAATGCAAGTCTTTCTTTCTTTCATTATAGATCTTTTTGTAAATGCGCATTACTAATAGAAGGCAAGACAGATTAGCTACAATCAGTCTGGCTGTCAGTTTTTTTTGGCCTTAGTAATCAGAATGTCAAATAAAATGTAATTTCACAAAAGAAATGCTTCAAAAGAAATTGACCTGCAGTTCAACCAAAGGCAATTGTGATGAAAATGCTTAATCCTGTAAGGATCTGATGCCCACTCTGGCATAGGAAGTTATGGTTTGTGTGTCTGGTTTGCTTTCCAAACGACATTTCTGTCTGGGGCAGAGTGGTGATATCCTACAAAGCTGTCTGGCACATCATTCAGAAGCTGAAAGGACACCACAGCAGGTGAAGCTGACCATATGGTTCCTTTGATAGGAATAATTACCCAAATATTGCAGCTATGCAGCAGCCTGTGTGCTTTGCAGTGAATTAATAATCCCTTTGATCGCTGAATTCTCTTGGCACTTTTGCAGCACACAAACCTGTTTCACATTACCAAACTTCTAAACAAAAAGCGCCTTTTAACAAACTAACTTCAATTGTCATCGACAAAGAACGAGACGACTCGTACTGTTAATTAGGAGGAGGGCTTTGAAATGTCTGTGATGAAGTTGACCAAGTTTCAATTCAATCACTTTTGAAATGTGAGACATCTTGCACCTTGAAACGGCAACAGAACTCGAGAGCAAGAAAGCAGCTCTACAGACGCCTGAAGGCCGAGGTCCAACAAAAAACTCGCGACCTAAAGAACAGGTGGTGGGTGGAGAAAGCGCAGGAGATCCTGCAGCTAGCCGACAACCACAACGTGCGTGGATTTTTTAGCGCAGTCGAGACCACCTACGGCCCAAGCACCCAAGGTCCTACCCCACTACGGGCCAAGAACGGAGAGGTACTCATCAAGGACAGGGAGGTAGTCAGTGCCCGCTGGAAGGAGCACTTCGAAGATCTCCTTAACCGAGACTCTGTCTTCGACACGAGTGTCCTCAACTCCATCCCGCAGCATGCTACCCGCCACCATCTCAGCACAACTCCAGCCCAGCATGAGGTTGAAAAGGCCATCCGACAACTGAAGAACAACAAGGCCTCAGGAGCAGATGGAATCCCTGCCGAGGCACTAAAGCATGGCGGAGAAGCACTACTGGCGTGAATTCATGAACTCATTTCTCTTATCTGGAAGGAGGAGAGCATGCCAGGGGATCTCCGAGACACCGTAATTGTGACCATCTTCAAGAAAGGTGACAAGTCCGATTGCGGTAATTACAGAGGAGTTTCCCTGCTGTCTACCACAGGGAAAGTGATCACAAGAATCCTCCTCAATCGCCTTCTCCCAGTGGCTGAAGAGCTCCTCCCAGAGTCGCAATGCGAATTCCGCCCACTAAGGGGCACAATGGACATGATCTTCACCGCGCGCCAATTACAAGAGAAATGCAGGGAACAGCACCAACCGCTGTACATGGCCTTCTTTGGCCTCACAAAGGCCTTTGACACTGTCAACCATGAGGGATTATGGAGTGTCCTCCTCAAATTCGGCTGCCCTCAAAAGTTTGTCACCATCCTCCGCCTGCTTCACGACGACATGCAAGCCGTGATCTTGACCAACGGTTCCACCACAGACCCAATTCATGTACGGACCGGGGTCAAGCAAGGCTGTGTCATTGCACCAACGCTCTTCTCGATCTTCCTTGCGGCAATGCTCCATCTCACCCTCAGTAAGCTCCCCGCTGGAGTGGAGCTAATTTACAGAACAAACGGGAAACTGTTCAACCTCTGTCGCCTCCAGTCCAGATCCAAGGTCGTCCCTTCCTCTGTTGTCGAATTACAGTATGCAGACGTTGCTTGCGTCTGCGCACACTCGGAGGTCGAACTCCAAACCATCATTAACACCTTCACCGAAGCATACGAGAGCATGGGCCTTACACTAAACATCCGTAAGACAAAGGTCCTCTACCAACCTGCCCCCGCCACACAGTACTGCCCCCCGATTATCAAAATCCATGACAAGGCCTTGGACAACGTGGACCACTTTCCATACCTCGGGAGCCTACTGTCAACGAGGGCAGACGTCGATGACAAAGTCCAACACCGCCTTCAGTGTGCCAGTGCAGACTTCGGTTGCCTGAGGAAGAGAGTGTTTGAAGACCAGGACCTCAAACCTGGCACCAAGCTCATGGTCTACAGAGCAGCAGTGATACCCGCCCTCCTGTATGCCTCAGAGACTTGGACCATGTACAGCAGGCACCTCAAAGCACTGGAGAGGTACCACCAACGCTGCCTCCGCAAGATCCTGCAAATCCATTGGCAGGATAGGCGTACCAACGTCAGTGTTCTCGCTCAGGCCAACATCCCCAGCATCGAAGCTTTGACCACGCTCGATCAGCTCCGATGGATGGGTCACGTTGACCACATGCCCTATGCGAGACTCCCAAAACAAGCGCTCTACTCGGAGCTCTGACACAGCAAGAGAGCCCCAGGTGGGCAGGGGAAACACTTCAAGGACACCCTCAAAGCCTTCTTGAAAAAGTGCAACATCCCCACTGACACCTGGGAATCCCTGGCCCAAGACCGCACAAAGTGGAGGAGAAGCATCCGGGAAGGCGCCGAATACCTCGAGTCTCGTCGCCGGGAGCAAGCGGAAGCCAACCCACCCACCCGCCCCTTCAACCACCGTCTGCCCCACCTGTGACAGAGACTGTAGGTCCCACATTGGACTCATCAGTCACCTGAGAACTCATATTTAGTGTGGAAGCAAGTCATCCTCGGTTCCGATGGACTGCCTAAGAAGAGAGAGATGATTTGAGCTGTTGCCTGTGGCTCTTTTTTGTTTTGTTTACTCATTCACAGGATGTTGGCATCGCTGGCAAGGCTGCCATTTATTGCCCATCCCTAATGGCCCTTGAGAAACCGCTGCAGTCCATGTGGTGATGGCAGAATGACTGTGTTGTCGTGGTTTGGCACAACTGAGTGGTTTGCTGGGACATTTCAGAGGGCAGTTTAGAGTCGACCACATTGCTGTGGGTCTGGAGTCACATATAGGCCAGACCGGGTAAGGACTGTAGATTTCCTTCCCTAAAGGACATTAGTGAACCAGATGGATTTTTATGATAATCCAGTAGTTTCATGGCCACCATTACTAATACTAGCTTTTATATTCTAGATTCACTTAACTAACTGAAGTTAAATTCCCCAGCTGCCGTGGTGGGCTTTGAACTCTACGGGCTGGATTTTGTCTTGGGGTCAGATTGGGGTCGTGTCATCCGCATTTCGTGTTTCCCCCTCCGACTCCAGATTAATGTGGATGAATAATGCAATTTTAACTTAATTGGGCAATTGAGTTCCAGCATGTGGGAACCAATGAACTAATTAGTGTTTTGAGTCTGAAAGTCGCCTCTGATGATGTCATCATTGCTGCTGCTTTACAGGTCAGAGACTGCCTGTCTGGTCTCAGAGACTGCCTGGTTGTTGGTGAGAGAGGACCTGCATGGCTTTTGCTGTGGACCTGGATATATATATATATCTATATATATATCTATATATATATATATATGAGAGAGAGAGAGAGAGAGAGTTTTTTGCATCCAAGTCTTCTCACATCCAAGTCTTCTCACAGCAAAGGCCAGGCAGTCTCTGAAGACATTCAATGCAGCAGCATCAGAGGTGACTTTCACACCTAATACTACTACCTTCATCACATCTCCGTTGTAATAGTGGACCTGCAGCCGATAGTCAGCTATCCACTTGTGCTCCCGTCAGGTTTCACTGGAGTGTTTCACACCAGGCGTGCTTCACGTCAGAAAAGGGTTAAACTTGCTAAAATGTTTCAAAATGGCATTACAGAGCCAATTTATGGCTTGTTAAGGGCTTTAATGGCCTCTCCCGCCTCTTGGAGGCGGGACGAGTCGGGAACCCCGCGACTGATTTTGTCAAAATTGCGTGGAGGCGGGATGGAGTCGGGATGGGGTCGGGACCCCCGACCCCGCAAATTTAACCCCCCACACGCCTCCAAACCCGACTCCATTGGTCATTCAAAATCCAGCCCTACGTCTTCAAGATCATTAGTCCAGCCTCTGGATTACTAGCGTTTTCTGTTGTTACTCTGCATTACTAGTCCA
Source organism: Squalus acanthias (assembly GCA_030390025.1). Lineage (NCBI taxonomy): Eukaryota > Metazoa > Chordata > Chondrichthyes > Squaliformes > Squalidae > Squalus > Squalus acanthias. The sequence goes on from CM059440.1 coordinate 8,078,062, forward strand.
GTAACATAGCCACTATGCTACCTGTAGTGGATTAACACCATTTTTTTTTACCCCTCTGTGAATGGTTTCTAAATTCAGACAGATGGAGGTGAAGGTCTTTGCATTCCTCGCTGTCTGAGACCTGACATGGACTCAGCTCCCTCAGCTCTCAGTACACTTGGGAGCCGAGCACAAAACTATGGACATTACTGCAAGAAGCAATTGGTTGTCTTAATCTGAGAGGGGAAAAGAACGACAGGAGTAGGTAATCGGAAAATTCTCGCTGCTGCAGTCGTGGTGTCCTTCCGAGGCTGGAGTTACTGTTGGGGCAAAGAGAAGGGAGCTTTATTCCCCATCTAACTTTTCAGGGATTGCCTGATGTTGACAATAATGGGGGGGGGGTGGGGGGGGAGCGGGTACTGATTTTCTGAGTACGTGCTGCCAATGGAGAGCCTTGTCTGCCAGCCACATGAATCAGGAAATTGCGAGCAGCGTGCCTGCGGGTTGTCAACGTGAGCAGCCAGCGGGCAAGGCTAACGTCTGGAGACACGCGCTCAGAAAATTGACGCCTGGGTGCAACAAGTATTCCGATCGCCAGCAATGACGTCCCTCACTTGGACCAACTCAAAAAAATCACCACGGGAGTTGTGGTGTCAGGAGTTTATTTTAAAGACCTGGGGGGGGAAATTCAGTTGGTTGCGCCTCCCGTTAGCGCCTTAAGAGGGCGCTAATGGGGCGCAAAGCATCTAGCGCCTGGGCGCGGCGATGTTTGCGCTGCTCGCGAAATTAACTAGACATTTTGCGGCGGCGCTAAACACTACCGCCACGATCTCCTGCGCCGGCAGATCGTGACGTCAGTCGAGTGCGCAACGCCCCGGTATCGCCCCGGAGCGGATATTGAGTGGCGCCCCCTGCCTTACCGCCTGACGCTAGCAACGACAGCTTGAGGGGAGCGAATTGCAGTCATGAAGGGACTGGGGGAGCGCTATTTAAAGGCGACCGCTTCCTGCCTTTTATTGTTGGTGCCATTTTTGAACCACGCATTCTGAGAGAGAGAGAGAGAGACTTCTGGAGAGATTCAAAGCAGTGTGAAGGAGTTTTGGGTACTGAGCAGCACTTTGCAGGTTCATTTTGATTTGCCATTCCTTGTATCGATTTAGAAGAGACTGTGGGGGCTGCACTCTGAGCTCTTTGCCTGGTACTCTCCATTGTTCTTTCCAGCAGATTTGATGTGCAGGTCTCTCCAGGCAGAGATTCAAGGCTGCAATGAGCAGGATGTGGATGGAGAGCAAGATCAACCCTCCCCTTTAAAAACTGGCCGGCGCCATTGTGTCTGTGTTCCATTGCTGACTGACATCACATGAGCTTCGCCAGCGCTCTGAGTTAGCGCCTCACTCCTCGGCCTTTGCGCCTTAAGACAGGTGTGAAGCGCCTGATTTAGCGCTCCAATCACCTCCAGGGGCGATAAAAGTCAAGTTTGCAGTCGGTGGCGATAATTAGCGCCAGGTGCTAATCGTTGCGCCCGGCCGATAATTGCGCCCCAAATGGGGCGATACTGAATTTCCCCCCCCTGCTGCTTTAACGGTTTCAACAGCAGAAATGCCTTTTATGGCAGCGAACTTAAGCTGGCAGAATGGTTACTTATTTTGTTGAGTCTCAGCAATATATATTGTGTCACAAAATCAGATATTTTAAAGAAACCAGTAGAAAATTGCATTGATTTTGTACAAAATTACTCCAGCGTTTTTAAAGAAAGCCCTGACTTACAGTTTCACCTTAAAAGGAATGCCAATTCCAAAAAAACCCAGTTTATTCCTGATCCACTGAGGTACCGTTATACTGACTATTTGATTGGATAATAAGAACATAAGAATTCGGAGCAGGAGTAGGCCATACAGCTCCTCGAGCCTGCTCCACCATTCAATCAGATCATGGTTGCTTAACATGGTCCATGTCTCTGAGGCATACAGGAGGGCGGGTATCATGACTACTCTGTAGACCATGAGCTTGGTGCCTGGTTTGAATGGACATGGACATGGACCATGTACAGCAGGCACCTCAAAGCACTGGAGAGGTACCACCAATGCTGCCTCCGCAAGATCCTGCAAATCCATTGGCAGGATAGGCACACCAACGTCAGTGTTCTCGCTCAGGCCAACATCCCCAGCATCGAAGCTTTGACCACGCTCGATCAGCTCCGATGGACGGGTCACAGCATCCGCATGCCCGATACGAGACTCCCAAAACAAGCGCTCTACTCGGAGCTCCGACATGGCAAGAGAGCCCCAGGTGGGCAGAGGAAACGCGTCAAGGACACCCTCAAAGCCTCCTTGAAAAAGTGCAACATCCCCACCGACATCTGGTAATCCCTGGCTCAAGACCGCACAATGTGGAGGAGAAGCATCTGAGAAGGCGCCGAACACCTCGAGTCTCTTCGCCAGGAGCAAGCGGAAGCCAAGCGCAAACAGCGGAAGGAGCGCACGTCAACCCAAGCACACCACCCACCCGCCCCTTCAACCACCGTCTGCCCCACCTGTGACAGAGACTGTAGGTCCCGCATTGGACTCATCAGTCACCTGAGAACTCATTTTTAATGTGGAAGCAAGTCATGCTCAGTTCCGAGGGACTGCCTAAGAGAGAGAGGTTGCTTAACTGGCAGCCAATGTAGGTCAACGAGTCCAGGGGTGATGGGTGAACGGGACTTGGTGCAAGATAGGATACGGGCAGCAGAGTTTTGGATGAGCTCAAGTTTATGGAGGGTGGAAGATTGGAGGCTGGCCAAGAATAGTCAAGTCTAGAGGTAACAAAAGGCATGGATGAGGGTTTCAGCAGCAGATGAGCTGAGGCAGGGGCGGAGACGGGCGATGTTACGGAGGTGGAAATAGGCGGTCTTAGTGATGGCGCGGACGTGTGGTCGGAAGCTCATCTCTGGGTCAAATACGACACCAAGGTTTCAAGGAGCGTCTTAAAGGAGAGGAGAGACGTAGAGAGATAATTCCAGAGCTTAGGGCCCGGGCAGCTGAAGGTACATTCCAGGCTACTCGAGTGAAAAACGTTATAATCATTAACGTCTTTTTCACTGCACAGCCTGTGTAACGGTTTCAAATGATGGGCAAATTCTGCGTTTTTTGTCGTCCTGGAATCTGGTGCTAATACAGACGAGCCACAAAAACTTCACACCTTGTTCGTGTTTCGCCTTCTTTATTTTCGGTCACTAATTCTACATGCAAATCTGCCACATGGAAAAAGACCTATGATTCAAGCGTGTGGGAGCATGGAGAGTAAAACGGTTTGAAAACAATCAACAGGGCTCGGGGGTCAAACAACTGCGCCGCCAACCCTGGCTTGAAGGAAGCAGGTGTACAGTCTCGGCTGTCCAGCCAGCAAAAGATTGTAAGACTTGAACATTAGCGTCAGAACCATTTTCGCTTTACCACAGGTGATGAGCTCTCAGCTCAACAGAGTGAGCTTCCTCGCAGCTTTGAGCAACACTTTGATTTCTTGACATGTGCTGCTCCGAGAAACTGCGGCTGCAGCGACTGAATTAATTGCTTGAGAAAACAAAGTCGCAGCCGCGAACCTCACAATGTTAAAACCACCACCCATCAGTAGCAAGCGGCGACGGTTGTCATGCCTACAACCGTTGAAGACACAAATAGGAGCCCAACACCAAAGTGACCCAGCCATCAAGGTTAGCGGCACTGATACACTGCAGCAATTTCAAGGCTATAATGATGGATACAGACTGCCTAAGCTTCACTATCAAGGCTAACTTTATCTGAGCACATTGATTGCATCACCGCCGTGTAGCTATTCTCAGCTCTCCATTATACATGGTCTAATTTTTTTAAACTTTATGTAATACGGTCTCTGCTGAAAGCACTTGGGCTCATCACCTCTCGCCCTGCTCTCTCCTCAAAATCCATCTCTTTGTCTTGGGTTTTCAGTCAGTTTCTCAACTTCTTGTTTGGCCCCTTGTACTATCCTAACTCGCAACAAGTCCCGTTCACCCATCCCCCCCTGTGCTCGCTGACCTACATTGGCTCCTGGTCCGGCAAGGCCTCGATTTTAAAATTCTTATCCTTGTGATCAAATCCCTCCATGGCCTCGCCCCTCCCTATCTCTGTGACCTCCTCCAGCCCCTACAACCCTCTGAGATATCTGCGCTCCTCTAATTCGGCCCTCTTGCAATTTTGACTCGTTACAGTGAACAGAATGGCGATGGTGGGAACACTAAGACCACTTATCATTTTCTTGTATTCAAATCTCTCCATGGCCTCGCCCCTCCCGATCTCTGTCGCCTCCTCCAGCCCCACAACCAATGTTCCCTTTAAGTTGCGCAGCTGCGCAGCGCTCTGGAGCGCCCACGCAGCCGGCTCACTGGCTTTAAAATAAAAAAACAGCGCCTGTGCGGACTTTTGAATGGGCCGCGTAGCCTGTTAAAGGGGCCGGGCGGCCCAAAAAGAAATTAAAGGGAACATTGCCCTACAACCCCCCGAGATCTCCGCTCTCCTCCAATTCTGGCTTCTTGCACATTCCAGATTTCCTTCGCTCCACCATTGGCGGCCGTGCCTTCAGCTGCCAAGGCCCTAAGCTCGAGAATTCTCTCCCTAAACCTCTCCGCCTCTGTCTCTTCCTTTAAGTCGTTTCTTAAAACCTACCTCTTTCACCAAGCTTTTGGTCACCTGTCCCAGGAAGACTTACCCCCCTCCTTCCCAGCATTAAATGAAGCAGGCCAACATAAAACATGTCATGGATTCCTTCACTTGTCACATTATAAAATCTCAAGTTCCTAGACCTAGCCAAGCCTCCTTGCTCCCCCCAGTGTGATTCAGTGCCATGTTTTACATCAGTCTAGTTTGATTCTATCAGGTTTTTGCACACCCCTCGACTCATTTCTCAGTAATGGTGCTTTATATGTTGAAATGTCTTACTGCAATGAATCATTTCATCAGCTATGTTTTAATGAGTATTGATTTTTGCCATGATACATGGAAAAAAGTAGTCATGAAGGAATATTCCACCTCTGTGCTTTTGATCCTGAATTTCCTGGGCCAGCACCTGATGAACATCTATTCCCTGGGCACAAAGGTCAGGAATACAAATTATGTGTGTAAAATCAATCCCAGTTAGTTGCAGCAGTGCGGTCTCCAGGCATGATTGACGGGGGAATTATCCAATTATCTCCATTCTGGCTTGGACTCGTGTCACGATATGTAGCCGTAAATCACTGGGTCGATCACAGGGACAAATCTGTGTCCCATCATCACTAGCTGCTCTGCAGGCCACTTTTAAACTTTCATTTTTAAATTACTTTTTATCGAATAAATAACCTTTTAATACTGAGACTTGTCAAGCATTTGATGGTAATTTATATTGTGTCGAGTAAAACAACTTTAATACAAAATGCTTATCTTGCATCAGTCAATCCATTTGTGAGCACTGTGCATCCTGTTATGACCTGAATTTAATTTTCTACTAATGTGATCTCCTACAGTGAATGATGGACTGTCTCATATCCCTACAAGGCAAAAACAAGGAATTAGAATCATACAGCACAGAAGGAGGCTATTCGGCCCATCGTGCCTGTGCCGGCTTTTTGGTAGAGCTTATCCAATTAGTCCCACTCCCACGCCCTGTAAAATTTTTTCTCTTCACATATTTATCCAATTTTCTTTGGAAAGTTATCATTGAATCTGCCTCCACCACCCTTTCAGGCAGCGCATTCCAGATCAAAACAACTCGCTGTGTAAAAAAGTTTTCTCCTCCTGTCGCCTCTGGTTCTTTTGCCAATCACCTTAAATCTGTGTCCTCTGGTTATCGACCCTTCCGCCAATGGGAACAGTTTCTCCTTATTTACTTTATCAAAACTTTTCATGATTTTGAACACCTCTATCAGATCTCCACTTAACCTTCTCTGCTCTAAGGAGAGCAGCCCCAGCTTCTCCAGTCTCTCCACGTAACTGCTGCAAACAAGAAACATTTGGAATTTAGAGCAGGGGTACAGTAGTGTAGTGGTTATGTTACTGGACTAACAATCAAGTAGAACTGTGAGTTCAAATCCCATCATGGCAGTCTGAGAATTTGAATGCAGTTTAAAAAAAACTCTGGAAATAAAAGAAGCTGGTAAAAATGACCATGACGCTGTCAGATTATCATAAAAAAAACAACATTTCACTAATATCCTTAAGGGAAAGAAAGCTGCTTTCCTTAGATATAGGTCAGGCCTATATGTGACTCCAGTCTAATGTCAATGTGGTTGACCTTTAACTTCTTCTGAAGTGGTTTAGCAAGCCACTCGGTTGTGTCAAACTGCTTTCGAGAAGAAGGCCCACCACCACCACCTTCTATGGGCAACTAGGAGTGGGCCTTGCCAGCAACACCCACATGAAAAATGAAATGAAACTAAAAATGTGTGGATTAAAAAAGAGCTCACACAAGATTTCCTCTATTCAGCACAAGTATCACCTCAGAGTAAACAAAAGGCTTGATGATAGGAGTCCCCACTGCTGGACGTAAAGATTTACCAGACAAGTCTGCAGGTGGTAACTGCACAAACCTATTTGTCCAGCTGCAGCCGACTCACTTTCAGATCCACCAAATAATAACTCACAGGACGGCACTTGAAATTATCTGCACTTGAACAAGCACAAATGAGTGAATTCCCCTATGGGGGCAAAAGAAAGAAAATGGCACAGATGTGCTTTTTTTTTGGCTTTTGGGACGTGTATGATGCTGGCAAAGTCACATTTATTGCCCCTCCATAGCTGCCCTGAGAAAACAAGGTGCGTGCAGGTGTCAGTCATGCTGATAATAGGAGAACTAGGAGAATAGACCAGATGAATGCGTGGCTGGAGAGATGGTGTAGGAGGGAGGGATTTAAATTCCTGAGGCATTGGGACCGATTCTGGGGAAGGTGGGACCTGTACAAGCTGGACGGGTTACACCTCGGCAGAACCGGGACCAATATCCTCGCAGGGGGGTTTGCTTGTGCTGTTGGGAAGGATTTAAACTAGTTTGTCAGGGGGCTGGGAACCTAAGTGTGGGCCCAGAACAGAGAGAAACAAAGCTGGAAGTGCAAGTCAGAAAAGTAGTCAGCAAAACTAGTAGGGAGCAGAAACAAAGGCCAACAGTAAAGAGGGTCAAAGTGCAGAAAAATATTAAATAGGCAAAGTTGAAGGCACTTTATCTAAATGCACGTAGCATTCGCAACAAGGTGGATGAATTAATGGCACTAATAGAAGTAAATGGGTATGATGTAATTGCCATTACAGAGACATGGTTGCAGGGTAATCAAAGCTGGGAACTGAATGTTCCAGGGTACTCAACATTTAGGAAGGACAGACAAAAAGGAAAAGGAGGTGGCGTAGCGCTGTTAATAAGGGATGAGATCGGTACGGTAGAGATAAAAGATCTTGGCTTGGCAGATCGTGATGTAGAACTGGAATCAGTTTGGGTGGAGCTAAGAAACAGCAAAGGGCGGAAAGCATTAGTGGGGGTTGTGTATAGGCCACCAAACAGTAGTGGTAATGAAAGGCACAGTATCAATCAAGAGATTAGAAGTGCATGTAACAAGGGCAATACGGTAATCATGGGGGACTTTAATCTACATATTGACTGGGCAAATCAAATTACCACTAATGGTGTGGAGGACAAATTCTTGGAATGCATGCGAGATGGTTTCCTGGATCAGTATGTGGAGGAACCAACCAGGGAACAGGCTTATCCGGATCTGGTACTGTGTAATGAGAAAGGGCTAATCAATAATCTTGTGGGAAAAGGGCCTTTAGGGACAAGTGATCATAATATGATTGAATTTTATATTACGTTTGAGAGTGATGTAGTCCAATCTGAAATCAAGGTCTTCAATCTAAACAGAGGAAACTACAAGGGTATGAGGGACAAGTTGGCCATGGTAGATTGGGAGACTACACTAAAAGGTATGAAGGTGGACATACAATGGCTAACATTCAAGGAAATAATGCATAATTTGCAACAAACATATATTCCTCGAGGGCATAAAAACCCAAAAGGAAAAGTGATCCAACCATGGCTAACAAAAAAATTAAAGCTAGTATTAAGTCAAAGGAGGAAGCTTATAAAGTTGCCAGAAAAAGCGGTCAGCCTGAGGATTGGGATCTTTCTAGAAATCAGCAAATGGGGACCAAGAAATTGATAAAGAAAAGGAAAATGGAATATGAGCACAAACTAGCGAAAAATATAAAAACGGATTGTAAAAGCTTCTATAGGTATGTGAAAAGGAAAAGACTGGCGAAGGTAAATGTAGGTCCTTTACAGTCAGAGGCGGGAGAATTTATAATGGGGAATGAGGAAATGGCAGAGAAATTAAATAAATACTTTGTTTCTGTCTTCACGGAGGAAGACACAAAAAACCTCCCAGAAATACGAGAAAACCAAGGGTGTGGCGAGAATGAGGAACTTAAAGAAATTATTACTAGTAAAAAAACAGCACTAGCAAAATTAATGGGACTAAAAGTCGATAAATCCCAAGGACCGGATGACCTACATCCTAGGGTTTTGAAAGAGGTGGCCATTGGGATAGTGGACGCATTGGTTGTCATCTTCCAAAATTCTATAGATTCTGGAATGGTTCCTGCAGATTGGAGGATAGCAAATGTAACCTCGCTATTTAAGAAAGGAGGGAGAGAGAAAACGGGGAACTACAGACCTGTTAGCCTCACATCAGTAGTTGGGAAAATGCTGGAATCTATTATAAAGGATGCAATAACTGGGCACTTAGAAACTAATAATAAGATTGGGCAGAGTCAACATAGATTTATGAAAGGAAAATCCTGTTTGACAAACCTATTGGAGTTCTTTGAGGATGTAACTAGTGGAGTAGACAAAGGGGAACTGGTAGATGTGGTGTATTTGGATTTTCAGAAGGCCTTCGATAAGGTCCCACACAAGAGGTTGGTGAACAAAATTAGGACACATGGAATTGGGGGTAATATACTAGCATGGATTGAGACTTGGTTAACAGACAGAAAACAAAGAGTAGGGATAAACGAGTCTTTTTCAGGATGGCAGGCTGTGACTAGTGGGGTACCTCAAGGATCGGTGCTTGGGCCCCAGCTATTCACAATCTACATCAATGATTTGGATGAGGGGACTAAATGTGACATTTCCAAATTTGCTGATGACACAAAGCTAGGTGGCAGTGTCAGTTGCGAAGAGGATGTGAAGAGGCTTCAAGGGGATCTCGACAGGCTCAGTGAGTGGGCGAGAACATGGCAGATGGAATATAATGTGGATAAATGTGAAGTTATCCACTTTGATAGAAAAAACAAAAAGGCAGAGTATTTCCTAAATGGTGAAAGATTGGGGAATGCAGATGCTCAAAGGGACTTGGGTGTCCTTGTACATGAGTCACTGAAAGTGAATGTGCAGGTGCAGCAAGCCATTAGGAAGGCAAATGGTATGCTGGCCTTCATTACAAGAGGATTTGAGTACAGGAGTAAAGAAGTCTTACTCCAATTATATAGGGCCTTGGTGAGACCACACCTGGAGTACTGTGTACAATTTTGGTCACCTTACCTAAGGAAGGATATACTTGCCACAGAGGGAGTGCAACGAAGGTTCACGAGATTGATTCCTGGGATGGCGGGACTGTCGTATGAGAAGAGATTGAGTAAACTAGGCCTGAATTCTCTTGAATTCAGAAGAATGAGAGGGGATCTCATTGAAGCATACAAAATTATTACAGGGCTTGATAGGGTGGATGCTGGGAGAATGTTTCCCTTGGCTGGGGAGTCTAGAACCAGGGGCCACAGTCTCAGGATAAAGGGTAGGCCATTCAGGACTGAGATGAGAAGAAATTTCTTCACACAGAGGGTGGTGAATCTTTGGAATTCTCTACCCCAGAGGGCTGTGGAGGCTCAGTCATTGGGTATATTCAAAACAGAAGGCGATAGATTTCTGACTAGTCAGGGCATCAAGGGATATGGCAATAGGGCCGGTGAATGGAGTTGAGGCAGATGATCAGCCATGATCTCATTGAATGGCGGAGCAGGCTCGAAGGGCCGAATGGCCTACTCCTGCTCCTATTTCTTATGTTCTTATGTTCTTATAAAGCAGTGCAATGCATCAACAGTTAGCAAGTGGGTGTCATTGGCAGAAAACACATAAAACATGGTTTGGAGTGGGATGTTCTTGGGCATGTTAGGATTTCATGTGATGCATGTTACAACCATCGTTTTAAAAAATGTAATCCGTGCCTCCAACATGCTGATACTGCGATCGCAACTTCACTTTTTTTTAGTTTTGTTTATCTAAAGATACAAGCCTCGACTGGAGGACTCATCCTAATTCCCTGCGTGCCCCAAGATACACAATGCACAATCCAGACTGTCTCAGAGGCCAAGAGAAGACCTCATAAAAATGGTCACCACTTTTTAAATCTGTCAGTCACGGTTGGCTTTGCAACTATTTTGATTCTAAGTGAACTGTCTCCAAAAACCCTGCAGAGCTGCCACAGGGAGTAGTTGAGGCGAATAGTATCGATGCATTTAAGGGGAAGCTAGGTAAGCATATGAGGGAGAAAGGGAATAGAGGGTTATGCTGATAGAGTTAGATGAAGAAGGATGGGAAGAGGCTCAAGTGGAGCATAAACATGGACTGGTTGGGCCGAATGGCCTGTTTCTGTGCTGTATATTCTATGCAATTCTACGCAATTCTATGTAAGATGTGAGTAGAAATGGGGAATCTTACTTCTATCCACATACAGCTAAGTTATCCCCAGATACCGGGCTCTCCACGCAGAAGAGAGGACTGTATTTACACTTATAACATCATTTGGAGTGGGATGTTCTCGGGCACTTTAGGCTTTCATGTGATGCATGCTACAATCACCATGTGACATTTCTGAAGATACAAGGTTAAAGAAATCACGGTTTGTATTTTTCAGTACAGGTGAGGTTTAAATAGCACCCTTCACCCTTTGCCATGTAGAATATGCTGTTCTGCCCGGAAGCATTAACTTGCCATATACAGAAAGAAAAATAGCAGATGGCACGCCAACAGTGAATGAACTCTTTGTCCTTAGACAGCAGTAAGTTGTATGGGGTCAACTTTCATCTTCGCAGCATGGAGGGTAATCTGTTGGAGCAAATCTCCCGCCCGTCATAGAAGCCGTCCGATTTACAGCCCATTGTAATCATGCCTTGAAGGCGCCCAGTTACCCCTGTGTCTCAGGCAATGACGGAACCCTTAACTGGGAGAGCAGCAATGGCGCTCCCTGTGGTTGTGAATGGGATGGCAGGGAAGGGAGAGGAGGGTCCATCATTCCACAAACTGGTGGCATCAGTGCAGTGTCACGTTGCACATGTCCAACTGATGAATGGTGGGGCGGGCGGTCAGAGCTGTACGGATGGTGCAGTTCCAACTTACTCCCTTTTTCAGCCAACATTGCTCTCATAGTTCATGAATGTATCCAAAACGCTTCACCCTTATCACTGAGGTATAGCATGCTCCAAAAAGTGATATTGCTATTTTTGAACTTGTTGAGGCATTGCTTGTAAATCCAAATTGAATAAAACGGAACAGTTATACACAGCAGCTCATCCTCTGCTGACAGAACTCCATCTTCAGCAGTTCAGCCTGGAGCCTGTTGCTCATTGGAGCACTGTCAGATACTGGTTACATAGAATTATATAGAATTGTACAGCACAGCAACAAGCCATTCGGCTCAATTGGTCCATGTCAGTATTTATGCTCCACGTGCGCCTCCTCCCACCCTACTTAGCTCAGCGGGTAGCACCAACGCATCTGAGTCAGAAGGTCGTGGGTTCAAAACCCACTCCAGGGACTTGAGCACAAAAATCTAGGCTGACCCTCCAGTGCAGTGCTGAGGGATTGCTGCACTGTCGGAGGTGCCGTCTTTCGGATAGACATTAAACTGAGGTTCCGTCTGCCCTCTCAGGTGGACATAATAGATCCCATGGCACTATTTCGAAGAGGAGCAGGGGAGTTGTGCCCTGGCCAATATTTATCCCTCAATCAACATCACTAAAACAGATTATCTGGTCATTAGAACATTGCGGTTTGTGGGAGCTTGCTGTGCTCAAATTGGCTGCTGTGTTTCCTGCATTACAACAGTGACTACACTTCAAAAGTATTTCATTGGCTGTAAAGCGCTTTGAGACGTCCGGTGATCATGAAAGGCGCTATATAAATGCAAGTCTTTCTTTTCTTTTACTTCATCTAACCCCATCAACATAACTTTCTATTCCTTTCTCCCTCAAGTGTTTATCTAGCTTCCCCTTAAATGCATCTCTGCTGTTCGCCTCAAGTACTCCTTGTGGTAGCGAGTTCCACATTCTAATCACTCTCCTTAATTTCCCATTGGATTGATTAGTGACTATCTTAGGAACATAGGAACACAGGAATAGGAGGAGGCCATTCAGCCCCTCAAGCCTGCTCCGCCATTCAATGAGATCATGGCTGATCTGCAGCCTAACTCCATATACCCGCCTTTGGCCCATACCCCTTAATACCTTTGATTAACAGAAAGCTATCAATCTCCGATTTAAAATTAACAATTGATCTAGCATCAATTGCCATTTGTGGAAGAGTTTTCCAAACTTCTACCACCGTTTGTGTGTAGAAGTGTTTCCTAATTTCACTCCTGAAAGGTCTGGCTCTAATTTTTAGACTATGCCCCCTAGTCCTAGACTCCCCAACCAGCGGAAATAGTTTCTCTCTCTCTTCTCTCTCTGTTCCCCTTAATATCTTGAAAACTTCAATTAGATCACCCCTTAACCTTCTAAATTCTAGGCAATACAACCTTCATTTGTGTAATCTCTGCTCGTAACTTAATCCTTGAAGTCTGGGTATCATTCTGGTAAACCTACGCTGCACTCCCTCCAAGGCCAATATATTCTTCCTAAGGTGTGGTGCCCAGAACTGCTCACAGTGCTCCAGGTGTGGTCTAAGCAGGGCTTTGTATAGCTGCAACATAACTTCTACCCCCTTGTACTCTAATCCTCTAGATATAAAGGCCAGCATCCCATTAACCTTTTTGATTATTTTCTGTACCTGTTCATGACATTTTAATGATCTACGTACCTGGACCCCCAAGTCTCTTTGGAATTATCTTATATTAATGGCCTCTGCTACTACCCTATCAAACCCTTTCATTGTTGAGGAATTGCCTCTAACTTACATATTTAAATTGATCTGAAACACTGACATATACTATAGTAAAGGGAGTCTATAAACACTCATAGTATATCATTACACAAGATGGGGTAGATTTTGGTCAGGGCCCATTTCCCATTCCTGCTCGCTGTCCAGTGACCGCTATTGGAAAGTGCACAGTGAAAGAGTGAAAACAGGGCTGGGCTGGGCTCCAATACCCCGAACAGCTGAACAGTCTGCTGATACTCATCGTCCAGGCCCACAGGTAAGGAACGGCCATGTGGGAGCTGTGCCGCAGGCCTGCCCGCACCTTTGGAACCGTACACCATCAGGAGTCAGAGTGCCTTCAGGAGAGGAGGGGAGAAAAGGGGAGGAAATTGGGAGGAGGGGGGTGAGAGAGAAAAGAAAGAAAAGCAGTGTGGTTAAGACATGGAATGGCCCGTCAGACCTTGGTGGACAATCGGCCCACAAAGACTGTCGGAGGTTCGACTGGTCTCCTGCCATAACTCTGATGGAAACCTCCAGGGAAATGGGGTAAATGACCATTTAAGCCATTACCCTTGGTTTCCTGCAGGAGGGACAGTGCGAGACTGGTAGAACCCCCACAGAATTTCAGGGCGATAGCTTTTCAAAGAGATGGTTAGTATTTGGTCCTTTGGCCGCTCCACTGCCTCCTCCCCTCAGAACAGGAGGAAAAGTCAGTGTGAGTGAATAGTGAGGAAACCAGCTTCGTACCCACTGCAACTGTTTTGCTAACATTAGAGAAAAATATCCCCAAATGTCTCATCAAACTAAAACGTGTATGAAAACAGAAATCAATCAGTTTTTATTCCCGCAGTTTTGGCATAAAAGGTGTTGGTGAGATGAATTAAATGACTACAGGACTGAATCATCAGAAACTGACATTTCATTAGGGTATTTTTCAGAGATCAAGGGTTATAACAGAGAACAGGTCCAGTATATGGGAGTGTGTTTTCATTTAGAACTGTGGTTCTCACAGCTCATGCAGTGTACCTGAATCCTAACACTGTGTTATGCCCTTGAACAGACTCTCAGATGATTTTATATGTCAAATAATCATAACATTTTACAGTGCAGAAGGAGGGCATTCGATCCATGGTGCCCGTGCCTGCTCTCTGAAAGAGCTATTCACTTGGTCCTATACCCTTTATACTTTTATTTTCCAAATGTTTATCCTATTCCCTTTTAAAAGAGATTATGGATTCTGCTATCACCATTGTTTCTGATATTGCAATCAATGCCCGAACAACCTTCTGTGTGGGGAAAAAAAACCAGTTTCCTAACCTTTCCCTCCATCCTTTTGATGATCACACATGTGCTCAAGTCTCTGGAGCTTTATGTGCTCCAGGGACTAGAGCACATAAAGCTAGACCGACACTCCAGTGCAGTGCTGAGGGAGTGCTGCACTGTCAGAGGTGCCGTCTTTCAGATGAGACGTTAAACCGAGGCCCCGTCTGCTCTCTCAGGTGGACATAAAAGATCCCATGGCACTATTTCGAAGAAGTGCAGTGGAGTTATCCCCGATGTCCTGGGCCAATCCCTCAATCAGCATAACAAAAACAGATTTTCTGGTCATTATCACATTGCTGTTTGTGGGAGCTTGCTGTGCGCAAATTGGCTGCCGCGTTTCCTACATTACAACAGTGACTACACTTCAAAAATACTTCATTGGCTGTAAAGCGCTTTGGGACAACCGGTGGTCGTGAAAGGTGCTATAGAAATGCAAGTCTTTCTTTCTTTATCATAGAATGGTTACAGCACAGAAGGAGGACATTCGGCCCGTCGAGCCCGTGCCGGCTCTCTGCAAGAACACTTCAGCTATTTCCACTCCCCCGCCCTTTCCCCGTAGCCCTGCAATTTTTTTTGTCGTGTCACTTCATGCAACAAGGACAGGGCATTTTATATATTGTGTCTTTAGGCAGAGGTTTGTATTAGAATCAGCAACCAGAAGAGAGAATTTTATTGCGGAAGAATGCATTCTGTTCTGTGGTAGTTAGATAGTCCTGTGCATATCGCAAAACAGATCAGAAAAAGAATGGCCCATTCTCTTGTATTGTTTTCACACTTGAGATTACGGCAAAAATCTGCTTCATTTTCCCTTCGATACAGATCTCAGATAAGCTCCAATAACTCGGCTCGTAAAGTGAGCCTGGGCTTTTGAAAAGTCTCTCATTAGTGCGATTGTCTTGAGTGTTGAATAAAAATTACTGCTCGTTTCAGTTTGGTTTCATGATATTGTCAGTCAATTAAAATCAAGACGAAGGAAAAATTGCCTCATGCTGCATTTTAACAAGCCATTTCCGTGGCGTTAAAAAAAAAATTAAAAGAAATATGTCCTCCAGGATATTCTTCATGTGTAGGTGCACGGTTATTACACTTTGATGGCCCAGAAATTCGGGTCGGAGGCTTCCCGCGGGCGCAAGCCCCCGACCTGCACTTACCTAGCGCGCCTACTGTTGTGCTGTGGGCCCGCGTGGGATTCCGATCCTGGGCCTCCTCCAGCTGCCGGTGCACAGTGCTCGCGTATCCCAGGGGCGAAGCTAGTTTCCACCGTCCCCTGGGATCACGTGGGCCATGGGGAGCCAATCGGAGCAGGGAATCTCCATTCATAGATTTGACAGGAAGACCTGTCAAATCTATGAATAGAGATCGGCCCCAAAACATAAGTTAAACTTCAAATACATTTTTTTTTAAATCACATTTTTAAAATAACTATAAATTAACTATTTTAAACAAAAATTAAAATTTTTGAAAAAATTAATTAAAGTTTTTAACGGGGCTAAAAATAAACTTACCTTTCTTTAAAGTATTTAAAAATGATAAACCTGTGGAAAAAATGTTTCAATTTTACTTAATTCACCTCTTACCTTGTTAAAATCAGGCCCTGCGCCTGCTTTTTCCACGCGCAGCTGCCAGGGACTTACCCGCACGGAGAAACCTGTAAAAAAAGCCGAAGTTCCAGGTCTACGCGCTGCCTCTCCGGCGCACGCGTTTGACCTGTGAACCCCTTCCTGCAAGGGAACGGAAGTTCCGGTTTCCAGCGCATGCGCAGTGCATGCGCGAAACCGGCACTTTCGTTAGCCTTACAGGGTGAGTACACAGCGCGTACTCACCCGTGGAGACCCGAATTTATGGGCCATTATGTTTGGACTTTGCCCCCCCCCCCATCTCCACGCACCTCTGGTAGCAATGTAGACTGCCATCACACTGTGTGGGGACACATGTATTTCAAATTCCCTCTTGATTTTTTTTAATGTTTCCTTTCTTTTGCCTCTTCCCCTCTCCTGCATCAATCTCTGGCCAAGAGAGAGGGCAAGCAGCCAAATGAAAATCTATTTTTTAATTTATTCATTCACGGGATGTGGGCGTCGCTGGCAAGGCCAGCATTTATTGCCCATCCTTAATTGCCCTCGAGAAGGTGGTGATGAGCCGCCTTCTTCAACCGCTGCAGTCTGTGTGGTGAAGGTACTCCCACAGTGCTGGAACGGCCGATATATTTCCAAGTCAGGATGGTGTGTGACTTGGAGGGGAACTTGGAAGTGGAGGTGTTCCCATGCGCCTGCTGCGCTTGTCCTTCTAGGTGGTAGAGGTCGCGGGTTTGGGAGGTGCGGATGAAGAAGCCTTGGCGAGTTGCTGCAGTGCGTCTTGTAGATCTTGTTAATACTGGAGAACACCCGTCAGCACCCAAATGCCCCCCCTCTTGCCTTCTGTCCTACGCCAAGAAGATCTGTTTGTTGAAGAACCAATAGATAGAATCATAGAATAGTACAGCACAGCAGGAGGCCATTCGGCCCATTGAGTCTGTGCTGGCTTTATCAAAGAACAATCCAGTCAGTCCCACTCCCCCGCTCTTTCCCCATATCCCTGCAATTTTTTCTCCTTCAAGTATTTATCCAATTCCCTTTTGAAGGCTATTATTGAATCTGTATCCACCACCCTATCAGGCAGCGCATTCCAAATCCTAACAACTCGTTGCATAAAAATGTTTTTCCTCCTGTCTCCTCTGGTTCTTTTGCCAATCACCTTAAATCTGTGTCCTCTGGTCATCGACCCTTCAGCCATTGGAAACAGTTTCTCTTTACTCTATCTAAACCCTTCATGTTTTTAAACACCTCTATCAAATCTCCTCTTGGCCTTCATATTTATACACCTGACCAAACATTACACAAGGAGGGACTGTGGATATAGTCCACGTCGGACAGAAATGACTCAGAGTGTTTCACATACAATGATCTACTTTGAAGTGCAGTGACTGTTACTATGTGGACAAATGTGGCACAAAGCAAGATCCCGCAAACAGCAATGAGATGAATGACTGGTTAATCTGTTTTTGGTAGTTTTGGTTGAGGGCAGATTGTTGGTCAGACATCTAGAGAACCATAGGATTGTGTGACGGCATGTTTAACATTCACTTTAACCACAAGAGTTAACAAACAGGACCTTTGTCTCTTCGACAACGTGGCACTCTCAATACTGATTTGGAGGACCCACAACTTTCTGACCAAGAGGCGAGGTGGCTACAAACTGAGTCAAGTTGACGATGCCAGGGTCGATTTTCCTCTGCCCTTTCACCCAAACAGCGCCATTCCGTTCTCAAACAACACTGCACCCAAACCTCCTCTGTGGCCTTCCTGGTGTCTACAACACACTGTGCCTGAAGAGGGCACCGCATTGCAAACTTCATGCAAAGGATTGTCATATCTCTACAATCAGATTTCCTCTGATGCACTGGGTGCAGTACAGGGGCAAACTGCACCCAGAAGAACCTTGCTGCCATTCATTCCAGGGCTGCCATTTCGGTGCCATCTGTCTTCAGGGACAGGCTGGTATTGTCAAGGAAGTTCTTCATTTTGGATTTTTAGATTTTAGAAAATTGGTTTTGTTGCTTCTGCATCTGTTGCTGACGCTGTTGGTCCTTTACACTTAGTGATGGAAACCATGTTCAGTACTGTGCCACCCTCCCCTCCCCGCCTTTGTAACAAGTCTTATTCAGAGGCAGCCAGGGGGAAACAATCACAAGCCCCCATGTCAGCTGCGACCTGCACCCCTCCTAAACCGTTGACAACTGTTTCCATACCACAGAGTAGGAATCCCCCCTCCGCCCAACCTTCTACCTGCTCTACGCCACCTGGAAGAAATTGAGAAGCCTTGCCATCAAACCAGCTCCCTCCTCCTGTTCCCTCGTCATCAGTCCTCATACGCACACGTGTTTCATCTGTTCCTCCACCTATTGCTTTGGCACAACATCAACAACTTGCATTTATATAGCACCTTTAGCACAGAAAAACGTCCCAAGGCGCTTCACAGGATGTCACCAAACAAAATTTGACACCGAGCCACATAAGAATATAATAGGACAGGTGACCAAAAGCTTGATCAAAGAGGTAGGTCTTAAGGAGCATCTTAGAGGAGAGAGAGGTCGAGAGGCGGAGAGGTTTAGGGAGGGAATTCCAGAGCTTAGGGCCCAGGCAGCTGAAAACACGGTCGCCAATGGTGGAGCGATTAAATACGGGGATGCGCAAGAGGCCAGAGTTGGAGGAGCAACGGTGCTACCCTGTTACCGGGTCCCTCCAGGAGTGTCTGGACTGCTGGTTGGGGTGCTGCGGCAATCCTAGCCATGGTACAGTGCCACAAAGCCATTCACAAGAGGTGGAACCTTTAATCAAATGTGAAGACCACCGACATGTAAATCGCAACCTCTGGCGCGAATAAAGTAAATTACAAACTTACCACAATTCTTCAAAAGCTGGCACAATAGAATCCTGTCTCATAACCTTTAAAAAACAAAGATCTTCTGGGGCTCTCACAGGGCTCTCATATTTGCCCTCCCCTCTCACGTTGCCACTATCCCATAGAGCACTTCCACCAGTGTCCAAACTCTGCCCCCTTCGGTGTCAGCCCTAGCACTCTCGCCTCGGAGTCAGAAGGTTGTGGGGTCAAGTTCCACTGCAGAGACTTGAGCTCAAAATCTAGGCTGACACTCCCAGTGCTGCACTGAGGGAGTGCTGCACTGTCGGAGGTGCCGTCTTTCGGATGAGACGTTAAACCCAGGCCCTGTCTGCCCTCTCAGGCGGATGTAAAAGATCCCACGGCACTATTTCAGAGAACAGCAGGGGGGTTCTCCCCGAAGTCCTGGGCCGATTTTTATCCCTCAATCAACATCACTAAAACAGATTATCTGGTCATTATCACATTGCTGTTTGTGGGAGCTTGCTGTGCGCAAATTGACTGCCACGTTTCCTACATTGCAAGAGATTCACTTTAACATCCTGTTTTTTTCTTCCTTTTTAATAAATCTACGACTGACGATCCTTCACCTGTTTCGAAATTTCTCTTCAATTGCTCAAAATGGCTGCGAGCCAGGTTCCGGCGATCACATCCATTAGAGTCTCTAACTTTCGTAACCACGGAGACAGCAATTTCAACATGACATCATTGCACCGCGAAGTGATTTGGATGTTGGCACCTCTGCGGAGCTGGTCTGAGCTCACTGTGTAACCAGCAAAGGCCACATCGGGGGGGGGGGAAAAAAATCACTCGGTGGCAGAGGATGAATAAACACAACAGGGCAGCAAATGACTTAATCCTGCAATGAACTGGAAACTGGAATTTCTTTGGCCACACAGAAGTTAAAGAAAACAAACAGGCGCATACCTGACCGAGTTCAACTGGTGTTGTTCAAAGTATTAGTCAACTCTTACTGCGGGGTCATGCTGCGTAAACTGCTCAAGGACAGTGAAAGCTATGTTGCAACTTGGACAGCAGGTGAGCGGAATGCTCGATCTTCCTTGTTCAGGTAATCTCGAGCTGAATTATGTCTCAATATCACGAGGTTTCCATCTGCATTTCCTCCTCCCTGTCTCTTATTCATCTTGCTTCTCCTAGTTGGCAAACATGATTCTGCAGCCAAGAGGGCAGGTGGGTGGTCTGGTTTCTGCCTAGTCTGCTCTCAAAGAAGTCGCCTTTTCACAAGAGTGAGAGCCTCAGCTCAGGCCTGACAAGTCTTCAGTCATTGGAAAGAAACGCTTGTACTTATACAGCAATCTTATTATGCCAGTGAAACATCTCAAAAGAATCACAATGAACTTCCCTTGGAGCACAGTGAGTTTCATTATGTGGGCAAGTTTACCATCAACATCCCTCAAACAGAACAAGATTAATGACCAAAATAACAACAGAAAACGCTGGAAAAACTCAGCAGGCCAGGCAGCATCCGTGGAGAGAGAAACAGAGTTAACGTTTCAGGTCGAAGACCTTTTCGTCAGAACTGAGAAAAAAGCAGGAAATGAAATAGCTTTTTTCCAGTTCTGACGAAAGGTCTTCGACCTGAAACGTTAACTCTGTTTCTCTCTCTCCGCGGATGCTGCCTGGCCTGCTGAGTTTTTCCAGCGTTTTCTGTTGTTATTTCGGATTTCCAGCATCCGCAGTATTTTGCTATAAGATTAATGACCAGATAGTCTGTTATTTTGGTGGTCTTTGTTGAGGGAGGAACATTGGTCAGGACACCAGGAGAACTCCCTGCTCACGTAGTGCCATTGGGTCTTTAACATCTACTGGAACAGGCTGAACACGTTCCCATTTCAGGCACGTCAATAATCCTGGGAACGCAAGTTCAAATCCCACCATGGCAGTTTGAGAATTTGAATTCGGTAAAACAAAATGTGGAGATAAAAAGGTAAAAGTTATAAAGCTGTCGAATTGTCGTAAAATCGCAACTGGTTCACTAATATCCTTTTAGGGAAGGAAACCTGCTGTCCTTACCCGGTCTGGCCTACGTGTGACTCCAGTCGCACACCAACATGGGTGACACTGAACAGCCCTCTAAAGTGGCCTAGCAAGCCATTCCGTTCTATCCAACTGCTGTAGTGGGTGAAGAGGAAGGCCCACCATCACCTTCCCCCATCATCTAGGGATGGGCAATACATTCCGGCCTTACCAGCGACCACCACATTCCAAGAATCAATGTTTTTTAGAAAAGCAGGAGAGCTGCTTTTCCAAGTGCGGCGCGTCCCGTCTGCCAGCTGCGAATATTGGGAAAACACTACCCTCTGAGAGAAGAAATTCCTCCTCATCTCCGTCATAAATGGGCGACCCCTTATTCTGAAACTATGCCCCCTAGTTCTAGATTCCCCCACTAGGGGAAACATCCTCTCAGCATCCACCCTGTCAATCCCCCTCAGAATCTTATATGTTTCAATAAAATCACCTCTCATTCTTCTAAACTCCAATGAGTATAGGCCCAACCTGCTCAACCTTTCCTCATACATCAATCCCTTCATCCCAGGAATCAACCTAGTGAACCTTCTCTGCACTGCCTCCAATGCAAGTATACCCTTCCTTAAATATGGAGACCAAAACTGTACGTGGTACTCTAGGTGCGGTCTCACCAGCGCCCTGTAAAGTTGCATCAAAACTTCCCTACTTTTATACTCCATGCCCCTTGCAATAAAGGCCAACATTCAATTAGCCTTCCTAATTACTTGCTGTACCTGCATGCTAACTTTTTGTGTTTCATGTACCCCCAGATCCTTTTGTACCGCAGCATTTTGTAGTCTCACTCCATTTAAATAATAATTTGCTTTTTCATTCTTCCTTCCAAAGTGGATAACCTCACATTTTCCCACATTATACTCCATCTGCCAAATTTTTTGCCCACTCACTTAACCTATCTATATCCCTTTGCCGACTCTTTGTGTCCTCCTCACAACTTGCTAACCCACCTATCTTTGTATCATCAGCAAATTTGGCTACAGTACACTCGGTCCCTTCACCAAGTCATTAATATAGATTGTAAATAGTTGAGGCCCCAGCACTGATCCCTGTGGCACCCCACTAGTTACTGCTTGCCAACCGGAAAATGACCCATTTATCCCGACTCTCTGTTTCCTGTTAGTTAGCCGATCCTCTATCCATGCCAATATATTACCCCCAACCCCGTGCGCTCTTATCTTGTGCAGTAACCTTTTATGTGGCACCTTATCGAATGCCTTCTGGAAATCCAAATACACTACATCAACTGGTTCCCCTTTATCCACCCTGCTCGTTACATCCTCAAAGAACTCTAGTAAATTTGTCAAACACGATTTCCCTTTCATAAAACCATGTTGACTCTGCTTGATTGTCTTATGATTTTCTAAATGCCCTGCTATTACCTCCTTAATAATGGATTCCAGCATTTTCCCAATGACAGATGTTATGCTAACTGGCCTATAGTTTCCTGCTTTCTGTCTCCCTCCTTTCTTGAATAGTCGCGTTACATTTGCGGTTTTCCAATCCGCTGGGACCTCTCCAGAATCCAGGGAATTTTGGTAGATTACAACCAATGCATCCACTATCTCTGCAGCCACTTCTTTTAAGACCCTAGGATGCAGGCCATCAGGTCCTGGGGACTTGTCGGCCTTTAGCCCCATTAGTTTGCCTAGTACTTTTTCTCTAGTGATAGAGATTGTTTTAAGTTCCTCCCTCCCCATAGCCCTTTGATTATCTATTATTTTTGGGATGTTTTTAGTGTCTTCTGCCGTGAAGACCGATCCAAAATAATTGTTTAGAGTCTCTGCCATTTCTCTATTTCCCATTATTAATTCCCCAGTCTCATCCTCTAAGGGACCAACATTTACTTTAGCTACTCTCTTCTTTTTATATACCTGTAGAAGCTCTTACTGTCTGTTTTTATATTATTTGCTAGTTTACTCTCATACTCTATCTTCTCCCTCTTTATAATTTTTTTAGTCTTACTGCAATTATATAGGGCTCTGGTGAGCCCACACCTGCAGTACTGTCTACAGTTTTGGTCTCCTTACCTAAGGAAGGATATACTTGCCATTGAGGGAGTGCAACAAAGGTTCACCAGACTGGTTTCTGGGATGGGGCGATTGACCTATGAGGAGAGATTGAGTAGACTAGGCCTATATTCTCTAGAGTTTAGAAGAATGAGAGGTGATCTCATTGAAACATACAAAATTCTTACAGGGCTTGACAGGGTAGATGCAGGGAGGATGTTTCCCCTGGCTGGGGAGTCTAGAACCAGGGGTCACAGTCTCAGAATAAGGGGTTGGCCATTTAGGACTGAGATGAGGAGAAATTTCTTCACTCAGAGGGTGGTGAATCTTTGGAATTCTCTGCCCCAGAGGGCTCTGGAGGCTCAGTCGTTGAGTATATTCAAGTTAGAGATCGATAGATTTTTGGATATTAAGGGAATCAAGGGATATGGGGATAGTGCAGGAAAGTGGAGATGAGGTAGAAGATCAGCCATGATCTTATTGAATGGCGGAGCAGGCTCGAAGGGCCAAATGGCCTACTCCAGCTCCTATTTCTGATGTTATGTTAAGCCAGTGGGGGTCTGAGGGGCACGACCAACTCCCTACCCCCACCCCCTACCCCGCCTAATCATTTTGAGGTTGGCCAACGTGGCTTTGGAGGACCACCTTCATTTCGCTCCCAGAATAGACGCTGAGAGGTTGTTTCCCCTGGCTGGAGAGTCTAGAACCAGGGGTCACAGTCTCAGGATAAGGGGTCGGCCATTTAAGACTGAGATGAGGAGGAATTTCTTCACTCAGAGGGCTGTGAATCTTTGGAATTCTCTGCCCCAAAGGGCTGTGGATGCTGAGTCGTTGAGTATATTCAAAGCTGAGATCGATAGATTTTTGGACTCGATGGGAATCAAGGGATACGGGGATCGGGCGGGAAAGTGGTGTTGAGGTTGAAGATCAGCCATGATCTTATTGAATGGGGGCAGGGCAGGCTCTAGGGGCTGTATGGCCGACTCCTGCTCCTAATTCTGATGTTCTTATGAACCTCTGCCGCCCGTCTCGAGCTTCCAAGTTCAGGCTGCAAGCCTGTGCGATCTGCGGCTCAGCCTTCGGACTAGGTATGTCCCCATTCCCCAGTTCCCAGCTCGGTCCCCTTCAAGCCAGCTCGCCCAAATCTCGAGTTCAACCCTCCTCCCCACCTCCGGTCCGCCGAACCTAGCGCTGCCACGGCCCCTGCCTGGTTGCACTTCTGCAAGCAAGAGTTCCAGTGGATGGTGAACCAGTCTCTTGTACTGAAGGTGTTAATACTCAGCCCAAAACTGTGGGACAGTCACAGCAATAAGATTTTGAGGGAGCGGCATTCCTGTTTTACCGGCAAACAGGGGAATGATCGCTTTTTCTCTGTAATTAACAGACTGTGGGAATGTGTGGCTAAGAACATGTGCTGTCTGAGAATGCAAACTCATCCGACTGGCTGTGAATTAGGGAAGAAAAAGAGGCGTACTCCCGCTTTTCATTAAAAGAGGAATTTTACACCCCCCCCACCCCCCCACCGCCCCACCGCACCTCAGTCTTTTACTGAAGTTTTCTTTGTTCAACAGGAGCCTCTTGTACTCGATTATATCGTGGCTTCTGCAGACACAGCAAGCTCCCAGCGTTGCCAGCTTGCTCACCGTGTATCCTTCCACATTGCCCGCTATTGCAAGTCCAGCCCTGCCGCAGCGAGCAGCTTTACCCCTCCGCCCCCTCCGTTTTACAGTCGTTACTGAAAGGCACCACGCTAAAATGTAACGCCAGCCAGAGCTTTCTTGTAAACACTCTTATTTTCCTTTATGAGCTATCGTACTTACATTACTGGCAGGAGCAATTGGCAACGTCGGCCCAATTAACATTAAAATAAAACACATTACGGCTGCACGGTTTTGTCAGCCATCCCTGGGAAATGTTTTCTGTTACGAGGAATTATGAATTCAGTGTCAGTTCTTATAAGTAAACTGCAGCATGCAATAAAAACAATCAAGATGGCTTCAAACTTTTTGTGGTGTCTGTCTTGTGATGTCTGGCCAAGAAGCCAACTAAACCACGATGACTGTGAATAATTTCTCTTCAGGAAACGGTGCTGCAGACATGTGACCCATTTCTTTTGTTGCTCAGATCCCAGCCAAAGGATATTGTGGTGACTGTACACAGCCAGCCCGTTGTTAAACCATTACAGCTTCCCCCCCCCACCCCCCCCCCGACGCCCCACACCACCCCGGCTGGTTATTCAGTAGCACTGATTGCAGGGCAGGAACCCCCGGAGTCCCTTTGAAATGTGGAAGGGAGCTCCCCAGACAGCTCAGCTGGGTAAATGTACTACCCAGTCTCGTTCTGAGTCACGCGAATCAGGACGGTGCAAGGCTCGGTCGCTGGGGCTGTGCTCAGTGAGCTTATCCCAGCTGCTGTGTGTCAAGTTGGGTGGGCATGTTACAGTTCGTGTCAGCATCCTCTGGGCTTGGGTGGCGGAAAGATCCGCCAATTGCTATGCAGTGATTAGCAAATTGTGGGAATGTGCGGCTGAGGAACATGTGCTGTCTGAGACAAAAGCAAAATACTGTGGAGTCTGGAAACCTGGAATCTCCTTCCCAGGTGAAACAGCGATTTACTTGTACTTCTTCCAACGTGGTGTACTGTATTGGCCGCTCACGATGCGGTCTCCTCTACACTGGGGGGGAGACCAAACGCAGATTGGGTGGCCGCTTTGCTGAACACCTGCGTTCAGTCCGCAAGCGCGACCCCCCGAGCTTCCGGTCACCTGTCACTTTAATTCTCCGTCCCACTCCCACTCTGACCTCTCTGTCCTCGGCCTCTTACACTGTTCCAATGCAAGGTCGAGGAACAGCACCTCATCTTTCGATCAGGCACTTTACAACCTTCCGGCCTCAACATTGAGTTCAACAATTTCAGACCATAACCTTTTGTCCCATTCTTTTGGACAGCGGGTGCTGGTAATGGTTCTACCATAACCATTTACAGCTCCTTTGATCCCATCTTTTGTTTCTTTACTTGTCCAATCACCACCTCCTTTTGCTTCGCACCATCATCCCCTTGTGTCATTTAATCTCTCCTGCCCTCCACCTTATTACAGACCTTCCCTTTGTTCTTTCTGCCCCTCCCCCCCTTTTCTTGCCTCTAAACTTGCTTAAAAACAGTTATCGAATCACAGAATAATAGAATGGTTACAGCACGGAAGGCGGCCATTCGGCCCGTCGAGTCCGTGCTGACTCTCAGCTAGTCCCACCCCCCTGCCCTTTCCCCATAGCCCTGCAAATTTTTTTCTTTCAGATATTTATCCAACTAGAAGGAGTTAAATCTCTAACCCCTTCTAGTTCTGCGGAAAGGTCATCCACCTGAAACGTTGACTCTGTTTCTCTCTCCCCACAGAGGCTGCCTGACCTGCTGAGCATTTCCAGCATTTTCTCTTTTTATTTTAGATTTCAAGCATCCGCAGCGTTTTGCTTTTGCCTTTATATAAAGATTCTAGTAATGAATAAATGAAGCAGCAAATATGCATTCATAGAACATCTACTCGATGGAAATTTGAAATGGTTCATTTTGCCCTTGTAACAGACATGCTACAAATTGAAAGAACAAACCTTAAATGACCCAACGACGAGAATCTGTGACTCACAGTTGCTTCACCACTATCAGTAACATTCGGAGCATTTGAACAGCTCCACTTACAAATGCATCTGGTATGTTTCAGTGTTACTGCTGCCACTGCAGCAGAACAACACACAAATCTGCTATTTAAAGAAGGTAACTCCACTATAATCTTAAACATAAAGAAAGAAAAAGACTCCACCCAGGAGACAGCATTACTGGAGATGGGTGATTAGTGTGCGACGATATATCACTTACGACGAGGCACTAAAGCATGGGGGAGAAGCACTACTGGCGCGAATTCATGAACTAATTTCTCTTATCTGGAAGGAGGAGAGCATGCCAGGGGATCTCAGAGACGCCGTAATTGTGAGCATCTTCAAGAAAGGTGACAAGTCCGATTGCGGTAATTACAGAGGAGTTTCCCTGCTGTCTGCCACACGGAGAGTCATCGCAAGAATCCTCCTCAATCGCCTTCTCCCAGTGGCCAAAGAGCTCCTCTCAGAGTCGCAATGCGGATTCCGCCCTCTAAGGGGCACAATGGACATGATCTTCACCGCGCGTCAATTACAAGAGAAATGCAGGGAACAGCACCAACCGCTGTACATGGCCTTCTTTGACCTCACAAAGACCTTTGACACTGTCAATCGTGAGGGATTATGGAGTGTCCTCCTCAAATTCGGCTGCCCTCAAAAGTTTGTCAGCATCCTCCGCCTGCTTCACGATGACATGCAAGCCGTGATCCTGACCAACGGTTCCACCACAGACCCAATTCACGTACGACCCGGGATCAAGCAAGGCTGTGTCATCGCACCAACGCTCTTCTCGATCTTCCTCACTGCAAAGCTCCATCTCACCCTCAGTAAGCTCCCCACTGGAGTGGAGCTAATTTACAGAACAAATGTGAAACTGTTCAACCTCCATCGCCTCCAGTCCAGATCCAAGGTCGTCCCATCCTCTGTCGTTGAATTACATTATGCAGATGACGCTTGTGTCTGCGCTCACTCGGAGGTCGAACTCCAAACCATCGTCATCACCTTCACTGAAGCGTACGAGAGCATGAGCCTTACATTAAACATCCGTAAGACAAAGGTCCTCTACCAACCTGCCCCCGCCACACAGTACTGCCCCCCGATTATCAAAATCCACAACAAGGCCTTGGACAACGTGGACCACTTTCCATACCTCGGGAGCCTACTGTCAACAAGGGCAGACGTCAATGACAAAGTCCAACACCGCCTTCAGTGTGCCAGTGCAGCCTTCGGTCGCCTGAGGAAGAGAATGTTTGAAGACCAGGACCTCAAACCCGGCACTAAGCTCATGGTCTACAGAGCAGCAGTGATACCCGCCCTGCTGTATGCCTCAGAGACTTGGACCATGTACAGCAGGCACCTCAAAGCACTGGAGAGGTACCACCAACGCTGCTTCCGCAAGATCCTGCAAATCCATTGGAAGGATGGGTGCACCAACGTCAGTCATAGAGTCATAGAGTTTTACAGCACAGAAAGAGGCCCTTCGGCCCATTGTGTCAGCGCCGGCCATCAAGCCCTGTCTATTCTAATCCCATTTTCCAGTACTTGGCCCATAGCCTTGTATGCTATGGCATTTCAAGTGCTCATCTAAATGCTTCTTGAATGTTGTGAGGGTTCCTGCCTCTACCAGCCTTTCAGGCAGTGAGTTCCAGATTCCAACCACCCTCTGGGTGAAAAAGTTTTTCCTCAAATCCCCTCTAAACCTCCTGCCCCTTACCTTGAAACTATGTCCCCTGGTTATTGACTCCTCTACTAAGGGGAAAAGTTCCTTTCTATCTACCCTGTCTATGCCCCTCATAATTTTGTACACCTCAATCAGGTCCCCCCTCAGCCTTCTCTGCTCTAAGGAAAACAACTCCAGCCTGTCCAGTCTCTCTTCATAGCTGAAGCGCTCCAGCCCAGGTAACATCCTGGTGAATCTCCTCTGCTCCCTCTCCAATGCAATCACATCCTTCCTATAGTGTGGCGACCAGAACTGCACACAGTATTCCAGCTGTGGCCTAACTAGCGTTTTTTACAGCTCCATCATAACCTCCCTGCTCTTAGATTCTATGCCTCGGCTAATGAAGGCAAGTATCCCATATGCCTTTTAACCACCTTATCTACCTGTCCTGCTGCCTTCAGGGATCTATGTACATGCACACCAAGGTCCCTCTGATCCTCTGTCCTTCCTAGGGTCCTACCATTCATTGTGTATTCGCTTGCCTTGTTAGTCCTCCCAAAATGCATCACCTCACACTTTTCAGGGTTAAATTCCATTTGCCACTGTACTGCCCATCTGACCAACCCATCTATATCGTCCTGTAGCCTGAGGCTTCCCTCCTCGCTATTTACCACTCCACCAATTTTCGTGTCATCTGCGAACTTACTGATCATACCTCCTACATTCATAGCTAAATCATTAATGTACACTACAAACAGCAAAGGACCCAGCACCGATCCCTGCGGTACACCACTGGACACAGGCTTCCAGTCACAAAAACAACCTTCAACCATCACCCTCTGCCTCCTGCTACTAAGCCAATTTTGGATCCAATGTGCCAAATTGCCCTGGATCCCATGGGCTCTTACATTCTTGACCAGTTTCCCATGCGGGACTTTGTCAAAAGCCTTACTGAAGTCCATGTAGACTACATCAACTGCACTACCCTCATCCACACACCTAGTCACCCCCTCGAAAAATTCAATCAAATTGGTTAGACATGATCTCCCCCTGAGTTGGTGTTCTCGCTCAGGCCAACATCCCCAGCATCGAAGCTTTGACCACACTCGATCAACTCCGATGGACGGGTCACATCGTCCGCATGCCCGATACGAGACTCCCAAAACAAGCGCTCCAGGTGGGCAGAGGAAACGCTTCAAGGACACAGGAGGTGAATATCAAAGTTCTCAACACTGGGACACCCTCAAAGCCTCCTTGAAAAAGTGCAACATTCCACCGACACCTGGGAATCCCTGGCCCGAGACCGCACAAAGTGGAGGAGAAGCATCCGGGAAGGCGCCGAACACCTCGAGTCTCTTCGCCGGGAGCAAGCGGAAGCCAAGCGCAGACAGCGGAAGGAGCGCACGTCAACCCAAGCACCCCACCCACCCGCCCCTTCAACCACCGTCTGCCCCACCTGTGACAGAGACTGTAGGTCCCGCATTGGACTCATCAGTCACCTGAGAACTCATTTTTAGTGTGGAAGCAAGTCATCCTCGGTTCCGACGGACTGCCTAAGAAGAAGGAGAAGACTGGACGGGGTAAGCTCGTTGGGCCTTTCTTTTCATTGATAGGGTGCCTCATCGTGTCTCTCAGAAACAACAACAACAACTTGTACTTATATAGCGCCTTTAACGTAGTAAAACGTCCCAAGGCGCTTCACAGGAGTATTACAAGACAAAAAATTTGACACTGAGCCACATAAGGAGAGATTAGGGCAGGTGACCAAAAGCTTGGTCAAAGAGGTAGGTTTTAAGGAGCATCTTAAAGGAGGAAAGAGAGGTAGAGAGGTGGAGAGGTTTAGGGAGGGAATTCCAGAGCTTAGGGCCTAGGCAACAGAAGGCACGGCCATAAATGGTTGAGCAATTATAATCAGGGATGCTCAAGAGGGCAGAATTAGAGGAGCGCAGATATCTCGGGGGAGTTGTGGGGCTGGAGGAGATTACAGAGATAGGAGGGGCGAGGCCATGGAGGGATTTAAAAACAAGGATGAGAATTTTGAAATCAAGGCATTGCTTAACTGGG
Source organism: Squalus acanthias (assembly GCA_030390025.1). Taxonomy (NCBI): domain Eukaryota; kingdom Metazoa; phylum Chordata; class Chondrichthyes; order Squaliformes; family Squalidae; genus Squalus; species Squalus acanthias. Next base: position 8,108,370 of record CM059440.1, read on the forward strand.
AGCCAATGTAGGTCAGCGAGCACAGAGGGTGATGGGTGAAAGGGACTTGGTGCGAGTTAAGAAAAGGGCAGCCAAGTTTTAGATGACCTCAAGTTTACGTAGGGTAGAATGTGGGAGGCCAGCCAGGAGTGCGTTGGAATAGTCAAGTCTAGAGGTAACAAAGGCATGGATGAGGGTTTCAGCAGCGGATGAGCTGAGGCAAGGCCGGAGACGGGCGATGTTACGGAGGTGGAAATAGGCGGTCTTAGTTATGCTGTGGATGTGTGGTCGGAAGCTCATTTCAGGGTCAAATATGACACCAAGGTTGTGAACAGTGTGGTTCAGCCTCAGACAGATGTTAGGGAGAGGGATGGAGTCAGTGGCTAGGGAACGGAGTTTGTGGCAGGGACCAAAAACAATGGCTTCAGTCTTCCCAATATTTAATTGGAGAAAATTTCTGATCATCCAGAACTGGATGTCGGACAAGCAGTCTGACAATTTAGAGACCGTGGAGGGGTCGAGAGAAGTGGTGGTGCGGTAGAGCTGGGTGTCATCAGCGGTGTTTTCGGATGAGGTTGCCAAGAGGCAGCATAAGAACATAAGAAATAAGAGCAGGAGTCGGCCATACGGCCCCTCGAGCCTGCTCCGCCATTCAATAAGATCATGGTTGATCATCGACCTCAACTCCACTTTCCCTGCCCGATCTCCATATCCCTTGATTCCCCTAGAGTCCAAATATCTATCTGTCTCAGCCTTGAATATACTCAAAGACTCAGCATTCACAGCCCTTTGGGGTAGAGAATTCCATCACAACCCTCTGAGTGAAGAAATTCCTCCTCATCTCGGTCTCAAATGGCCTACCCCTTATCCTGAGACTATGCCCCCTAGTTCTAGACACTCCAGCCAGGGGAAACAACCTCTCAGCATCTACCCTGTCATGTAGATGAGAAATAGGAGGGGGCCAAGGATAGATCCTTGGGGGACACCAGAGGTAACGATGCGGGAGCAGGAAGAGAAGCCGTTGCAGGTGATTCTCAAAGCATTTCACACACCATTTAAAGTGAAGTGACTGTTGTTGTATAGGCAAAAGCAGCAGCCATTTTGCACAAACCAAGATCCCACAAACAGCGATGAGATGAATGACCATTTTTTTTGGGATGGGGCGTAGTGGGGGATGTTGGTTGAGAGAGGTATATTGACCAGGACACCAGTAGAACTCCCTGCTGTTATTTAAATAGTAAAATCTTTAACATTCACCTAAACCACTGGAACACGCAGACAGGGCCTGTTTTAGTTTACTTTGTCTAACAACAACCTGCATTTATATGTCGCCTTTAACGTAGTAAAACGCCCCTCGGCACTTCACAAACAAAAATTGACACTGAGCCACATAAGTAGATATTAGGGCAAGTGTCTAAAAGCTTGGTCAAAGTGGTAGGTTTTAAGGAGCGTCTTAATGGAGGAATGAGAGGCGGAGAGCTTTAGGGAGGGAATTCCAGAGCTTAGGGCCTCGACAGCTGAAGGCACGGCCGCCAATGGTGGAGCGAAGGAAATCGGGGATGCGCAAGAGGCCAGAATTGGAGGAGCGCAGAGATCTCGAAGGGTTGGAGGGTTGGAGGAGGTTACAGAGATAGGGAGGGGGGGGGGGGGGGCGAGGCCATGGAGTGATTTGAAAACAAGAAAATGATAATGGTCTTCGTGTTCCCACTGCTCACCATTTTGACTCGCTGCACTACCATTCTGTTCGCTGTAGCGAGTCCAAATCAAAGACCGTGGGCTACCAAAATTAGATAGAATTTTTTTTTGCCAATATTAAATGTGCCACACAAACACCAACTTCCATTTCACTTCCCAAGTGATGCTGTGTTGAAGTCCAGCACTGATTTGGGTGCATCGGTGACAGGAGAATCCAATCTTTCTGTGGGTCACGGCTTTAGAATTCTTCCTATTGTTCCCACCTAATCTTGAAAAGTTAAATCGAATTTTTAGGGCTTTGGGACTATTTATTTTAGAACCTGGTCGTTGGTGATTCACTGCCTTTTGACATGTTACTTGCTGCATCAGGATTTCATTATCAAAGATATTCTGTTATCAGGAGGACCCAGCTCCATAACCACAGCAGCAATGGAACTCGAAAGCATTTTTATAATAAAAGGGATCGTTATCACTCGGGATTCCATTTCCTGGGTTAGACTGAAAGCCACTTTTAAAATCATACCAGGATGAATGTTTACAAACTGCTGTACATGAAATAAACTTGGGGAAAAACAGAAAATAGCACATCTGCTGACTACAAAAATAGCCTTTCAAATTCAGGTTCCGCGCTCGTCTGAGACATTTTCGTCTACTTGTATGGGTGAATTAATAATTATTTTTTTTTATTCGTTCGTGGGCGTCGCTGGCAAGGCCAGCATTTATTGCCCATCCCTAATTGCCCTTGAGAAGGTGGTGGTGAGCCGCCTTCTTGAACCGCTGCTGTCCTTGTGGTGAGGGTCAGAGCGGTCGTGTACAACTGAGTGGCTTGCGAGGCCATTTCAGAGGGTTGTGGGTCTGGAGTCACATATAGGCCAGACCGGGTAAGGACGACAGATTTCCTTCCCTAAAGGACATTCGTGAACCAGACGGGTTTTTACGACAATCCGGTAGTTCTACCATTACTGATACTAGCTTTATAGTCCAGATTTATTTAATTAACGGAATTTAAATCTCCTAGCTGCCGTGGTTTACCAGTCCAGTAACGTAACCACTATGCTACCGTACCCGATGAGTGAAATTATTGGTTAAGTGGTAAACACTGCAACTGCACATCATTTCAAACTCTGCATTAGGACTAATTTTTGGTTCAATATTCAGGGGAACAATTATCAAATTCCAAAAAAAAACAATTTTGTGTCAGTGTCAGCTTGGCTCATGAGTAGTATTCTTGCCGCTGAGTCAGAAGGTTGTGAGCTTAGGCCTCACACAATCTAAGCTACTACTCCAGGGCAGTATCGAGAGAGTGTGGCATTGTTTGAGGTGCTGCCTGTTGATGAACTGAGGCCCTCATCTGCTCGTTCAGCTTTTCCAAAGAAGAACAGGGAGTTCTCCTGGTGTCCTGGGGCCCATTATGGGAACGGTAGCATAGTGGTTATGTGACTGGACTAGTAATCCTAGTAGGCCTGGACTAATGATCCCAGCAGTTCAAATCCCACCATGGCAGCTGGGGAATTTAAATTCAGTTAATTGAATAAGTCTGGAACAAAAAACTAATATCAGTAATGGTGACCATGAAACTATCGGATTGTCGTAAAAACCCTTCTGGTTCACTAATGTTTTTTTAGTGAAGGAAATCTGCTGTCCTTACCTGGTCTGGGCCGATATGTGACTCCAGACCCACAGCAATGTGGTTGGCTCTTAACTGCCCTCTGAAATGGCCTAGCAAGCCACTACGACCTTCACCACAAGGACTGCAGCGGTTCAAGAAGGCGGCTCACCACCACCTTCTCAAGGGCAATTAGGGATGGGCAATAAATGCCGGCCTTGCCAGCGACGCCCACATCCCAGGACCGAATTTTAAAAAAACAAGTCTTCCAACATCCTCAGAGAACAGATTAGCTGGTCAGTCGCCTTAGTGACGTTTGTGGGATCGTGTTGTGCACAAATTCACTGCTGCATTTGCCTGAGTGACAACACTTCAAAAGTTAATCCGCTGGCTGTGAAGTGCTTGAGGATGTATCGATGGGAGGTTTTTGTTTAAAAAAAGGCGCAAATGTAACAAAACAAAGCTGGATCACAGAAACACCAATTATAAATTGCTCTTGCTGTATCACGTGTACCTGATTGATGTGTTATGACAGTGAGCTGGAGGTTAACTAGTATTTATAATCGAGGATTCACCTTGTCTATGAACTGTGCTGAAGGTTAATTGTAGCACTGCTTGGAATGTTCCGGAATAAAATCCACCAAGTGCCCCACAGTTGACACCCGCCAATAAAGTCAAAGGGATGTTTCTTGTGAATTTTAACATCTCTAGTTTTTACTCTCGCCTCCCCCCAATATTAAAACAGGCGCAAGGTTAGGCAAACGTCCTTTATGCAGAGCGTTTTTACAGCATGAAATGCTTTGCCACAGCAAGTAGTTGAAGCAGAGAAAGGTCAAGAGAAAAAGAAAGACTTGCATTTCTACAGCGCCTTTTACGATCACCGGACATCCCAAAGCACTTTTCAGTCAATTAAGTACTTTTTGAAGTGGAGTCACTGTTGAAATGTAGGAAACACAGCAGCCAATTTGCACACAGCAAGCTCCCACAAACAGCAATGTGATAATAACCAAATATGTTGACTGAGAGATAAATATTGGCATGGGCACCAGAGATAACTCCCTTGCTCTTCTTCAAAATAGTGCCATGGGATCTTTTACGTCCACCTGAGAGCAGACGGGGCCTCAGTTTAACGTCTCATCCAAAAGACGGCACCTCCGACAGTGCAGCACTGCCTCAGCACTGCACTGGAGCGTCAGCCTAGAGTTTTGTGTTCAAGTCTCTGGAGCGGGTCTTGAACCCACAACCTTCATGACTCACAGACAAGGGTGCTACCCACTGAGCCACGGCTGACACTGACAGGGTACACGACAGGACAGTGGCATTTGTTTTGGATTGCTCTGGCAAAGAGCCAGCACGAGAACAACAGGCTGAACGACCTCCTTGTAAGCTCTAAACCTCGACCTTAATGGTTCTACTTGGTTGTTGCTATACTGTATAATGACATACATCATTTTTCAGTCAGAAAAGTTCACACATAGATATTAATGTGCCTGTAATATATTCCTCTGTGCATTATTTTTAGGCATGAAACGAGGCAATTTTAATGTGTTTGGGCTTCCAGCCCCGAGCTTCCTCAGCTAGCAACATCAGTGGAGAGTTCGGCTATGTATGCATTCCCTGTGATTTTCAGTTCATAATGAATGGAAGATCACTGGGAGCGTGCACCTGAATTTCCAATGTGTGGTCTGGGCCAAACAAAGCTGTGCGCCGGGAACGTGGATCTGTAAAATGACGCCTTTAAATAGTACCAGAGCATTAAGCATTGGTACAGGAACTGTACTGATTGAAAAATATCCCTGGATCCTGTGATTGCTAATTAAATTGGAAGCATCTTTAATAGCGATACGGAATGCCAGTATTTGCAGCTTGTACGTGGGACATTATCACATCACTCCATTGCTCCACCTTGACAGGCGTTGCATATTTTTGCCGAAACAACTTCTCAGGGGCCGAAAAAATGAGAAAAACAATATTATTGGAAGGGAACAAGCTGTCCCTGGATGGAATAAATTCACATGTTTAGGGAAATATTCTGCTGTCATTTTACTCTCTCTATTTCTTTATTTTATCATTTTCATTCCGTCTAGACAGCATTCTTGGCCTCACTATCTCTCTGATCTCAAATGGAACTCCCACAACTCCCCCATCGCTAACGCTGCCTCCAAGAAGTTTAGTGCCAAACATTTTGTTTTCCTCGGCAAGTATTAAATCCGCATGAAGCACAAATGCAACTTTAGTACTGTGGGACCCTTTACCACCTCTTTGTCTCTCCTTCCTCCTCTAACAGTCTTGAACCTTCCAAAAGCTAACTTTAGGAAACTGTTGACTTCAAGAGAGGGAGCGGGAAATGTGAGAAAAACAGAATATTTTTTAAATGGTGAGAAACTGTTAAATGAGAGATTTGGGTGTCCTCGTACAGGAAACACAAAGAGTTAGCATGCAGGTACAGCAAGCAATTAGGAAGGCAAATGGCATGTTGGCCTTTATTGCAAGGGGGGTTGGAGTATAAGAGTAAGGAATTCTTGCTACAATTGTACAGGGCTTTGGTGAGACCACACCTGGAGTACTGTGCACAGTTTTGGTCTCCTTATCTGAGGAAGGATATACTTGCCTTAGAGGCGGTGCAACGAAGATTCACTAGGTTGATCCTGGGATGAGAGGGCTGTCCTATGAGGAGAGATTGAGTAGAATGGGCCGATACTCTCTGGAGTTTAGAAGAATCAGAGGTGATCTCATTGAAACATATAAGATTCTGAGGGGGATAGACAGGGTCGATGCTGAGAGGTTGTTTCCCCTGGCTGGAGAGTCTAGAACTAGGGGGCATAGTCTCAGGATAAGGGGTCGGCCATTTAAGACTGAGATGAGGAGGAATTTCTTCACACAGAGGGTTGTGAATCTGTGGAATTCTCTACCCCAGAGGGCTGTGAATGCTGAGTCTTTGAGTATATTCAGGGCTGAGATAGATCGATTTTTGGGCTCTAGGGGAATCGAGGGATATGGAGATCGGGCAGGAAAGTGGAGTTGAGGTCGAAGATCAGCCATGATCTTATTGAATGGCGGAGCAGGCTCGAGGGGCCGTATGGCCGACTCCTGCTCCTAATTCTTATGTTGTTAAAAGGCACTCTACAGCAGTTAGATACAGAGAGAGTATATTCACTCCAGAGCAGTAACGGTCTAAGGAGATGCTTCCACTTAGGATCTTCTAGGAAGAGCTGAACTTGTGTCCTAAGGGGCTCGTGCGATCTAGTAGGAAATGGTCATCACTTCTCAAGGCTGACACTTAAATGGTAGTATTTAAGGAGTGTTTCATTGATGGAGGTGCTGTCCATCAGATGAGAGATTAAACTGTTATTCTGATGGATATAAAAGACTCCGTGCTCAGAAAAAAATTGAAAAGCAGGAAGTTCTTCTCGTGTCCTGACCAACAATGTTGATTAATCAACACCATCTGTCTCTGTTTTCAAATTGGATGCCATGTTTGCCTATAAAAAAACAACAGTGACAACAACACAACAATTTGTATTTTAAAAATTCGTTCCTGGGATGTGGGCGTCACTGGCAAGACCGGCATTTATTGCCCATCCCTAATTGCCCTCGAGAAGGTGATGGTGAGCCGCCTTCTTGAACCGCTGCAGTCCGTGTGGTGAAGGTGCTCCCACAGTGCTGTTGAGATAGGGAGTTCCAGGATTTTGACCCAGCGACGATGAAGGAACGGCGATTTGCACAGCGCCTATAACACAGCAAAACGTCCCCACGGCACTTCACGGAAGCGGTATCCGACAACATTAGACAAGGAGCCACATAAAGAGATATTAGGACAGGGAGGTCGGTTTTAACGTGAGACTTAAAGGAGGAGAGGGAGATAGAGAGGCGCAGAGGTTTATGGAGGGAATTCCAGAGCTTAGGGCCCAGGCAGCTGAAGAAGTGACTGCACTTCAAAAGTAATTAATTGGCTCTGTAGTGCTTTGGGACAACCTGAAGTGGGGAAAGAGGCGATATGAAAGCAAATTCTATTTTCCTTGAGTAAAAAGATTGGACATTGCAGAGAAACAACATGTGAATGTAACAGTGTGGAAGCAGTCGACTGGAGAGGGGATGGTCCCAGGGGCTGAAGCCTTTGAAAGCTTGCCTTGAAAGGTATTGTTAGAAGTAACTTCCATGAGCTTTGGGAATTACAAATAAACTCTGGGATTTTTTCTCACTTTTTGCTCGTACGTTTTCATTCTTTTTTGGAGGGCTTGGAATCTTTAGGATTATGCTCAATATGCTCAGCATTATACCTTTTTTTTCTACTCATGTCTACTAAAAATTTATTTGAACCCAAAATTTATTTGATATCCTCCCCATATGAGCCACCATTTAAAATGGATTCATATTTTTGTGCAATGGGAGAACTCTTTTTGTCTTTTCTGATAACAACAACAACTGGTATTTATATAGCGCCTTTAGAAACATAGAAACGTAGAAAAATAGGAGCAGGAGTAGGCCATTCGGCCCTTCGAGCCTGCTCCGCCATTCAATATGATCATGGCTGATCCTCTATCTCAATACCATATTCCCGCTCTCTCCCCATACCCCTTGACGCCTTTTGTGGCTAGAAATCTATCTATCTCCTTCTTAAATATATTCAGTGACTTGGCCTCCACAGCCTTCTGTGGTAGAGAATTCCACAGGTTCACCACCCTCTGAGTGAAGAAATTTCTCCTCATCTCTGTCCTAAATGTCCTACCCCGTATCCTGAGACTGTGACCCCTCGTTCTAGACCCCCCAGCCAGGGGAAACATCCTCCCTGCATCCAGTCTGTCTAGCCCTGTCAGAATTTTATACGTTTCAATGAGATCCCCTCTCATTCTTCTAAACTCTAGTGAATACAGGCCTAGTCGACCCAATCTCTCCTCGTACAACAGTCCTGCCATCCCAGGAATCAGACTGGTGAACCTTCGCTGCACTCCCTCTATGGCAAGTATATCCTTTCTTAGGTAAGGAGACCAAAACTGCACACAGTACTCCAGGTGTGGTCTCACCAAGGCCCTGTACAACTGTAGTAAGACATCCTTGCTCCTGTACTCAAATCCTCTTGCAATGAAGGCCAACATACCATTTGCCTTCCTAAATGCTTGCTGCACCTGCATGTTTGCTATCAGTGACTGGTGTACAAGGACACCCAGGTCCCTTTGTACATCAACATTTCCCAATCTATCACCATTTAAATAATACTCTGCCTTTCTGTTTTTCCTACCGAAGTTTAACGTAATAAAACGTCCCAAGGTGCTTCACAGGAGTATTTTAAGACGAAAAATTTGACACCGATCCACATAAGGATAAATTAGGGCAGGTGATCAAAAGCTTGGTCAAAGAGGTAGGTTTTAAGGAGCGTCTTAAAGGAGGAAAGAGAGGTAGCGAGGCGGAGAGGTTTAGGGAGGGAATTCCAGAGCTTAGGGCCCAGGCAACAGAAGGCACGGCCACCAAAGGTTGAGCGGTTATAATCAGGGATGCTCAAGAGGGCAGAATTAGAGGAGCGCAGATATCTCGGGGGGTTGCGGGGCTGAAGGAGATTACAGAGATGGGGAGGGGCGAGGCCGCGGAGGGATTTGAAAACAAGGATGAGAATTTTGAAATCGAGGCGCTGCTTAACCGGGATCAAATCTGATTCACTGTATTCGTGGACATAGGTGCAGAGCAAAGAGTAAAGCCCCAGCCATACTTTCCTGCTTGTTTTCTGAAAAGCATCTCACGGAAGGATTTAAAAAAGACATGCCAAGGACAGGCGACCACGGAGCATGATTTGCAGAGTTACATTTTTCACACCTTGTGCTGTATTAACAGCAGGAAGTCTATATGGGTCAGTACCGAGGGCACTTGTCTAAATTAATAACTCAAGCCACTCCAGTTGCATTTGAATCCAGCCAGACTTCAGAAATGGAAGGCAGTGAATTGAGCTAGGTGTCAGAGTGCTGATGTGACCATGCTATGAGGGTGCTGGAACCCAGCATCCATCCCAACAAGGCAATATTTTCATTGCAATTAACGCCACCGGCTCATTAGCCTTACTCAGTTTCCAAAGTTAGGGGATCGAGATTCCATAGGACAAATACAGGCTACTATTTTCACTCAATCACCACACAAACATTCATTCTCCAAAACTGAGAAAAACATCCAAAGTGTTAATTATATTACACAGACATAGCGTTTACAGCACAGAAACAGGCCATTTGGACCAACAGGTCTATGCCGTTGTTTATGTGCTACGCGAGACACATCCCGCCCTACTTGATCTAACCCAATCGGCATATTCTTGCATTTCTTTCTCCCTCGTGCACCTATGCAGCTTCTCCTGAAATGCAACTCTGGCATTCTCCTCAGCTGCTCCTTGTGGGAGCAAGTTCCACATTCTCTGGGCAAAGAAGTTCCTTCTGAATTCCCTGTTGGATTTATTGGGGAGTCTCTTTTCTTTATGTCTCTTGGTTTTGGTCTCCCCCACAGATGTAGAACACTTATTTTCTACAGCTACCTTTTCTCCTTATCTAACCACTTTCATAATTGTAATGACCTCCATCAGGTCACCTATCAGCCCCCTCCACTCCAGAGAAAAGACCCCCTTGAGCCTGTTATGTCCCTCCTGATAACTATAACCTCCCAGTTCTGGCATTATCCCTGAAATAAGTGCAGTGGACCTAGGCACAGAAGTGTATACTTGACACAAGTAAACACCATTGAGAGAATAGAAATATTATGTAACAATATCATACAGATAAGAAAGTTAATATTAGCCATCAGATTACAGAATTAGGATGTAAATAGTCGACAAACAAAATTGCTAAATCAACATTGCCACTCGGACCCTCAGGTACACATTAAAGCTTATTAACTGTATGAAATATGCATTGCTATATTTCCACACATATATAGTTGTTCTTATTTGTTTCAGAGCTATGCTGCACCTCCTAAATAAAACTCCATTACAATAAAGGCTGTTATTCGTACTTGCTCCAGGGGTGGCGCTGCAACCTCTCTCCACCAGTCACAACAAACACATCCAGGTAAGTTACCTGTCGGTTTCTTTGGTGGCCTCCGGTGGTCCAATGGTCCTGGAAATTAGCTGGAAGTTGGCCCGATTTCCAATCAAGTGCCACAAATAGCAGAACATGAGGGAGCTTGGCCTTGTTGAGTCTTTGAATGATAGCAGGCAGAAGGAATACATAGGATATACAGCACAGAAACAGGCCATTCGGCTCAACCAGTCCATGCCGGTGTTTATGCTCCACCCGAGCCTCCTCCTGTCTTTCCTCATCTAACTCTATCAGCATAACCCTCTACTCCCTTCTCCCTCATGTGTTTGTCTAGCCTCCCCTTAAATGCATCTATACTATTCGCCTCAACCACTCCCTGTGGTAGCGAGTTCCACATTCTCACCACTCTCTGGGCAAAGAAGTTTCTTCTGAATTCCCTATTGGATTTTTTGGTGACTATCTTATATTGATGGCCTCTAGTTTTGCTTTTCCCCACCGAATCGTTGCACCAGCAGCATGTTTGATTGCTTTTAATATGAGAAACCAGAAATGTTGTAGCTTGAAGAATTCTCTTAATATATGTACACAAACCCCTGATTCTCTGCTAGTGTCTTCTTATTTCCAGGGGTCAGAATTGTTGTTCATCAGTGATGTAAAATATTGAATTGAAATCTTAATCTGCATTTTTTCATTCCTTTGCCTATAGAGACTGAGTGGGCAGATCTCCACAGCAATTCTCAGTTATGATCATCAATCTCCATCACACAAGTCTTTTTCTCAAGGTTCCAATGGTATCGCTGGGATTTCTACATATCGCAATACAGTTTTGTATTTAAATTTCTTGCATCATCCATGGCGTGTGAGAGTTTAGGAAACGGTAGCATAGTGGTTATGTTACTGGACTAGTAATCCAGAGGCCTGGATTAATAATCCGGTCGAATGCGAGTTCAAATCCCACTATAGCAGTTTGAGAATTTGAATTCCGTTTAAAAAATCTGCAAACAATAAGCTGGTCTCAGTAAAAATGACCATGAAAGCTATTGGATTGTCATAAAAAAGCCTCGTTCGCCAGTATCCTTTAGGGAAGGAAACCCGGTCTGGTCTATATGTGACTCCAACACCAATGTGGTTGGAATCGTAGAATGATACAGCACAGAAGGAGGCCATTCGGCCCATCGTGCCTGGGCCAGCCCTTTGGTAGAGCTATCCAATTAATCCCACTCCCCTGCTTTTTGCCCATAGCCCTGTAATTTTTTTCCCTTCAAGTATTTATCCAATTCTCTTTTGAATGTTACTCTTGACCCTTAACTGCCCTCTGAAGTGGCCGAGCAACCCACTCAGTATCAGGGATGGATAAAGATGCCAGCCTTGCCAGTGAAGCCCACATCCTGAGAATGAACACAACAAGTGTCCTGACTCCAGCTGTTAGGTGCTGTTAGCTCAATGTTCAAGGGTACACTGCAGAATACTCAGACTTTGTTGGGAAATTTTCCAATTGTGGTGCTGAAGTGCTGGAGCTGGGATAGAATGAGAATAATGTCAGCCATGGCTCATCAGGTATAACCCTTGCCTCTGAGTCAGAAGGTTGTGGTGGTTCAAGTCCCACTCCAGAGACTTGAGCACACAAATCTAGGCTGTCTCCTCTCTCAGGTGGCATAAAAGATCCCATGGCACTATTTTGAAGAAGAGCAGGGGAGTTATCTAAGGAAGGATATACTTGCCTTGTAGGCAGTGCAACGAAGGTTCACTAGATTGATTCCTGGGATGAGAGGGCTGTCCTATGATGAGAGATTGAGTAGAATGGGCCTATGCTCTCTACAGTTTAGAATAATGAGAGGTGATCTCATTGAAACATACAAGATTCTGAAGGGGATTGACAGGGTCATTGCAGAGAGGTTGTTTCCCCTGGCTGGAGAGTCTAGAACTAGGGGGGCATAGCCTCAGGATACGGGGTAGGCCATTTAAGACTGAGATGAGGAGGAATTTCCTCACTCAGAGGGTTGTGAATCTTTGGAATTCTCTGTCCCCAGAGGGCTGTGAATGCTGAGTCGTTGAGTTTATTCAAGGCCAAGATAGACAGATTTTTGGACTCTAGGGGAATCAAGGGATATGGAGCTCGGGCGGGAAAGTGGAGCTGAGGTCGATGATCAGCCATGATCTTATTGAATGGCAGAGCAGGCTCGAGGGGCCGTATGGCCTATTCCTGCTCTTATTTCTTATGTTTTTATGTTCTTATGTTATCCCCGGTGTCCTGGGGCCAATATTTATCCCTCAATCAACATCACTAAAACAGATTATCTGGTCATTATCACATTCTGTTTGTGGGAGCTTGCTGTGCTGCATATCCTATATTACAGCAGTGACTACATTTCAAAAGTGACCCCACTACCAAATATCAAGCCATTGTTTCCAAGACTGTCACTGACCTCATCTCCTCTGGAGATCTTCCCTCCATGGCTGTCAACCTCATAGTCCCCCAACCCCGCACAGCCCGCTTCTACCTCCTTCCCAAGATCCACAAACAGGACTGCCCTGGTAGACCCATCGTTTCAGCCTGTTCTTGCCCCACAGAACTGATTTCTTCCTATCTCAACTTTATTTTTTCTCCCCTTGTCCAGTCTCTTCCCACCTACATTCGCAACTCTTCCAACACCCTCCGCCACTTTAACAGTTTCCAGTTTCCTGGCCCCAACCGCCTCCTTTTCACTATGGACGTCCAATCACTCTACACCTCCATCCCACACCAGGACGGCCTGAGGGCGCTCCGCTTCTTCCTTGAACAGAGGCCCAACCAGTCCCCATCCACCACCACCCTCCCCCACCTGGCTGAACATGTTCTCACATTGAACAACTTCTGCTTTGACTCCACTCACTTCCTCCAAATTAAAGGTGTTGCTATGGGAACCCACATGGGCCCTAGCTATGCCTGCCTTTTCGTGGGATATGTGGAACATTCTTTGTTCCAGTCCTACTCAGGTCCCCTCCCTCACCTCTTTTTCCGGTACATTGATGACTGTATCGGTGCCGTCTCCTGCTCTCGCCCTGAACTAGAAAATTTCATTCACTTTGCTTCCAATTTCCACCCTTCCCTCACCTTCACATGGTCCATCTCTGACTCTTCCCTTCCCTTCCTTGACTTCTCTGTCTCCATTTCTGGCGATAGGCTATCAACAAACATCCACTACAAGCCTACTGACTCCCACAGTTACCTAGACTACACTTCCTCCCACCCCGCTTCCTGTAAGGACTCTATTCCATTCTCCCAGTTTCTCCATCTCCGCCGCATCTGTTCTGACGATGCCACCTTCCATACTAGTGCTTCCGATATGTCTTCCTTTTTCCTCAACCGAGGATTCCCCTCTACCGTGGTTGGCATGGCCCTCGACCATGTCCGTTCCATTTCCCGCACTTCTGCTCTCAGCCCTTCTCCCTCCCGGAACCACGATAGGGTTCCCCTTGTCCTCACCTTTCACCCCACCAGCCTCCACATTCAACGGGTCATCCTCCGCCATTTCCGCCACCTCCAACGTGATCCCACCACCAAATGCATCTTCCCCTCCCCTCCCCTTTCAGCATTTCGAAGGGACCGCTCCCTCCGCAACACCCTCGTCCACTCCTCAATCACCCCCAACAGCCCTTCTCCTCCCCACGGCACCTTCCCGTGCAAGCGCAGGAGATGCAACACCTGCCCTTTTACCTCCTTCCTTCCCACTGTCCAGGGCCCCAAACACCCCTTCCAGGTGAAACAACAATTTACTTGTACTTCTTGCAATTTAGTATACTGTATTCGCTGCTCACGATGCGGTCTCCTCTACATTGGGGAGACCAAATGCAGATTGTGAGACCGCTTTGCGGAACACCTCCATTCAGTCCGTAAGGGTGACCCCGAGCTTCCGGTCGCCTGTCACTTTAATTCTCCCCTCCAATCCCACTCTGATCTCTCTGTCCTCGGCCTCTTACACTGTTCCAATGAAGCTCAACGTAAGCTCGAGGAACAGCAGCTCATCTTTCGATTAGGCACTTTACAGCCTTCTGGACTCAATGTTGAGTTCAACAATTTCAGACTATAACCCCGGCCCCTATTTTTTCAGGCGGCAGCTGTTGATTATTCTGCCATCCCCATTTGCAACATTTAATCTCTCCTGCCTTCCATTCTAGCACAGACCGGCCCTTTTGTTCCTTCCTCCCCTCCTCCCTCCCCTTTCCCTGCCTCTACACCTGCTTAAAACCTGTTACATCTCTAACTTTTTCCAGCTCTGATGAAGGGTCCCAGACCTGAAACGTTGACTCTGTTTCTCTCTCCACGGATGCTGCCTGGCCTGCTGAGTGTTTCCAGCATTTTCTGTCATTACTTCAAAAGTACTTCATTGGCAGTAAAGCGCTTTGGGACGTCCTGAGGTCGTGAAAGGCGCTATATAAATGCAAGTCTTTTTTTTCTTTTTATTCAGCAGTCACATAACTGCACAGAAGCAGCTAGTATGCTGGGAAAATTGGCTTCGATGCTAGTGGCCCTGAATGAGATATATTAGAAACAAGCCCTTCAAGCCACTGCTCTAGAGCACTATCAGATGTGGGTCTGGAAAAACACAAACTCCAGAAACAATTAAAGTGGATCACAGGACTGTTAAGTAATGTCATAATCTAATAAGAATGCCCCTAGTATCAGCTGTACTGGCCAAACACCACAGGTGGCCATCGCACAGTCTATGTTTACGCTATGGACCTGGCTTCTCATTGTTCGAGAAAAGTTCCTCAGTTTTATCATTTGAAATACAATCTCTCCTTTGAGAATTTAAGAGGTTTGAGCGTATAAGGATCGGATGCTTCTGATAAACTATTTATTTATACTTCTGGCCTGGAGGCAAAACATGTCTGAGTGAGTGGAACACGTATGTGATGCTGATGAATACTAACCAGCAGGCATCAGTCGGCTATTCCCTGCTGAGAAGTGCTTGTCTGTTTATCGCTTGGGAGATCTGCAGAGAAAGCCATTCAAAGAAACACAGCTAATTGGTTTGGCCATTTATCCCTCTTGTCAACTGATTCAACAATGCTGTGCAATTTAAACAGACTTCTACAACTGGCTGTTACTACTTGCTGCTGTAAAGTAACCGGTTTGGTAGTTTATTCTGTGACGAAGATAGCCGGTGTGACTGATATTAATGAAGCTATGTGGATGTGTAGTGGAAATCTGTGAGGCCAGCCCAGTGGGATGATATTGAGTGCTAAGGAAAGAAAAAAGAAAGACTTGCATTTATAAGAACATAAGAAATAGGAGCAGGAGTAGGCCATTCGGCCCTTCAGGCCTGCTCCACCATTCAATGAGATCATGGCTGATCTTCTGCCTCAACTCCATTCACCGGCCCTATCGCCATATCTCTTGATGCCCTTACTAGTCAGAAATCTATCGCCTTCTGTTTTGAATATACCCAATGACTGAGCCTCCACTGCCCTCTGGGGTAGAGAATTCCAAAGATTCACCACCCTCTGTGTGAAGAAATTTCTTCTCATCTCAGTCCTGAATGGCCTACCCTTTATCCTGAGGCTGTGACCCCTGGTTCTAGACTCCCCAGCCAAGGGAAACATTCTCCCAGCATCCACCCTATCAAGCCCTGTAATAATTTTGTATGCTTCAATGAGATCCCCTCTCATTCTTCTGAATTCAAGAGAATACAGGCCTAGTTTACTCAATCTCTTCTCATACGACAGTCCCGCCATCCCAGGAAGCAATCTCGTGAACCTTCGTTGCACTCCCACTATGGCAAGTATATCCTTCCTTAGGTAAGGAGACCAAAATTGTACACAGTACTCCAGGTGTGGTCTCACCAAGGCCCTATATAATTGGAGTAAGACTTCTTTACTCCTGTACTCAAATCCTCTTGTAATGAAGGCCAGCATACCATTTGCCTTCCTAATGGCTTGCTGCACCTGCACATTCACTTTCAGTGACTCATGTACAAGGACACCCAAGTCCCTTTGAGCATCTACATTCCCCAATCTTTCACCATTTAGGAAATACTCTGCCTTTCTGTTTTTTCTATCAAAGTGGATAACTTCACATTTATCCACATTATAATCCATCTGCCATGATCTTGCCCACTCACTGAGCCTGTCGAGATCCCCTTGAAGCCTCTTCACATCCTCTTCACATATAGCGCCTTTCATGACCACCGGACGTCCCAAAGCGCTTTACAGCCAATGAAGTACTTTTTGAAGTGTAGTCACTGTTGTAATGTAGGAAAATGCGGCAGCCAATTTGCGCACAGCAAGCTCCCAAAAACAGCAATGTCACCATGACCAGATAATAGTAACAAGCAGGGTGGATAAAGGAGAACCAGTGGATGTAGTGTATTTGGATTTCCAGAAGACATTCGATAAGGTGCCGCATAAAAGGTTACTGCACAAGATAAGAGCTCACGGTGTTGGGGGTAATATATTAGATTGGATAGAGGATTGGCTAACTAACAGGAAACAGAGAGTCGGGATAAATGGGTCATTTTCAGGTTGGCAAACTGTAACTAGTGGGGTGCCACAGGGATCAGTGCTGGGGCCTCAACTATTTACAATCTATATTCATGACTTGGATGAAGGGACCGAGTGTACTGTTGCCAAATTTGCTGATGATACAAAGATAGGTGGGAAAGCAAGTTGTGAGGAGGACACAAAGAGTCTGCAAAGGGATATAGATAGGTTAAGTGAGTGGGCAAAAATTTGGCAGATGGAGTACAATGTGGGAAAATGTGAGGGTATCCACTTTGGTAGGAAGAATAAAAAAGCAAAATATTATTTAAATGGAGAGAGACTACGGAATGCTGCGGTACAGAGGGATCTGGGTGTCCTTGTACATGAAACACAAAAAGTTAGCATGCAGGTACAGCAAGTAATTAGGAAGGCAAATGGAATATTGGCCTTTATTGCAAGGGGGATGGAGTATAAAAGTAGGGAAGTCTTGCTACAACTGTACAGGGCATTGGTGAGATCACACCTGGAGTACTGCGAACAGTTTTGGTCTCCTTATTTAAGGAGGGATATACTTGCATTGGAGGCAGTTCAGAGAAGGTTCACTAGGTTGATTCCTGAATTGAAGGGGTTGTCTTATGAGGAAAGGTTGGGCCTATACTCATTGGAGTTTAGAAGAATTTGAGATGATCTTATTGAAACATATAAGATTCTGAGGGGGATTGACAGGGTAGATGCTGAGAGGATGTTTCCCCTCATGGGGGTATCTAGAACTAGGGGGCATAGTTTCAGAATAAGGGGTCACCCATTTAAAACGGAGATGAGGAGGAATTTCTTCTCTCAGAGGGTCGTGAATCTTTGGAATTCTCTACCCCAGAGAGCTGTGGAGGCTGAGTCATTGAGTATATTCAAGGCGGAGATAGACAGATTATTGAAAAACAGGGGAGTCAAGGGTTATGGGGAGCGGGCAAGAAAGTGGAGTTGAGGCCAAGATCAGATCAGCCACGATCTTACTGAATGGCGGAGCAGGCTCGAGGGGCCGAATGGCCTGCTCCTGCTCCTATTTCTTATGTTCTTAGATAATCTGTTTTTATTATGTTGATTGAGGCATAAATATTGGCCAGCCACCGGGGATAACTCCCTTGCTCTTCTTCGAAATAGTGGCCGTGGTATCTTTTACGTCCACCTGAGAGAGCAGACTGGGCCTTGGTTTAACGTCTCATCCAAAAGACGGCACCTCCGACAGTGCAGCGCTCCCTCAGCACTGCACTGGAGTGTCAGCCTAGCTTTATATGCTCAAGTCTCTGGAGTGGGACTTAAATCCATGACCTTCTGCATAGAACTGCAGTCGGCCATTGAGCACATCTGCAGTGGCCCTCCCCGTGACAGAGCTCAGTCCTAAGCCCAGTTGACGCATCTCCCAGGAAGATTCAGGCTGCTCATATAGAGGCCTTGGGCTCTAAGCTACATCAGGTCACCTTGACGACTTTAACGTGCTCAAGGATCAGATGGACAGAGCCATTTACGACCCTCATAACTGCACAGAGATCTCCCTGCACCCCACCCCCCACCAACACTCCCCCCTCCCCCCCCACGCCATGTTCATTGATCATTCACTGTTGCTCTCGCCAGCTCGATGCCCAATATCGGGGGAAGCTCGAGCCTTACCATTTAGACATAGGGATTATTCACTGCGCCTCCCGCACACCCAAAAGTGGGAACAGCTGAATTCCTAGGCCAGTGGGTCTCCCTCACCAGATACAGTTACCTGGTAATGGCAGCAAAGATGTGCCGAAGGGATTGAGGTTTAGCGGAAATGGCGGAGCAACAAAGCAACCCAACTGGAGCTCGCCAATCCCATTTTAAATGCTGAGAGCTCTACTGGGGGGTCTTTTGTTGCGTAGATTAATGTAACATGTGGATAATATTAGAGAAAGAGCAGGCGGCACGCTTTTACCGATAGCTATGGGTGCTGCAGGGAGCGAGTTCTATTCCATCACATCGAACTAGCAGCTGTGCGACTCACTCGTGGACAGAGAACCGTTCTGTTTTTTAGGAAGGTGGAGACATCGCTGATGAATCCTGGATATGTTTCGTTCATACCCATTTATATTAAGTAAGTGGAAAATCCAGCCACCATTAGGTTATCGCTTTCCATTAACCAGGATCACCGTGCCCAGTTTTCTAAGGACACTGGTCCTGTCATATCGTTCACCAAATTCTTAAAGTCAGAATATTAAATTTTCAAGGTTTTAATAATTCCTCTCCTCCCTATAAAATCTAATCCTAGAAACCATTTGCAGAAAGCAGCATTGTGAATTAAGCCTGGAATTTTCCTAGAGAATGCTTTTAAAAAGAATACACAAAGAATCAGATGATAGGCAATAAATCAGAGTAGTTAAAAATATATATTGTTGCATTCAACAGGAATGCTTCTGAAAATTCAAGAATTAGTGAAGCATTTTTTAGCTCCTGATTCCAACTTAAAGACTTTCCTTCTTCCCACAAATCATCCCCTGTTCTAATTCCTTTCATGCGAACCATATATGTCTCCTCTCCCAGTCGTGATACATCCTCTCCATGTCTCCAGGGTGCTAACTAGCGATACCAGATGCCTTTACTCACCTCCTATCTCTACACAAGTTTGATGAGGCTTCGCCAAGTAATGTGCCACCCGTGCATATCATGCAACAAATATTTCTCATTACAAATGAGAGCTAGACAGTTGGGGTGGGGCAGGCAGAGTTCAACGCAAGTTCCATTGTGCAAGGGACACGCCACTGTAGCACAGGATTGATATAACAAGAGGAAATAAACCAAAAAAAAAAGGGAGGGGTGATCATAGTCCTAACTGCCAGCCTTTAATGTAATTTTTGAATGTAATTCTGGCACCTTCCGTCCTCTCGGAATACGTGAATTACATATGTTCACTCTTGCTAGGGCCTTGGGGAGTATTTATTAGGCCATGACTTGCTGTTGGTATCTCAAGAGAAATTCTCCAGGCGTCTACTCATCAACCACCAGGGCGATTGGATCAAACAGCTGTCCCTTTTCGACACTTCCTCCAACCACACCTGTTCGAGTTACAGACATTAACCCTTGGTGTGCCACTGAAGAGTTTGCTCCTCCAGAGGTGCCCTTCTCCCCGAGGCCACTGACGAAGATTCGAGCCCGTCGATAGCTCCGTTCCCGTTAAGTATCAAGAAATGATCTAACGTGGTCACAATCATATCAATCTTGACATTGGCTGAAACCATTTTTTTTTAGCCCGTACAAGTGGTATTTTTTCAACGTGGCTCTGGCCTCACAAATAGAAGGGGGTGGGGCAGATTTTTTTTAAAAAAGGTCATTAAAGAGAGAGAAACAGAGTCAACGTTTCAGGTCGATGACAAGAAAACAAGAAACTTCGAATCAACTTTCATTTCACTTATGCGGAAAAAATAACCAGGAAAATTGACATTTTGATTGTTCCAGCTGCAAAAAGGCGGATATCCAAAAGTGGTGGATCACTAGAAAGGCGAACACACCTGTTGCAGTGATTTGTTATTGCTCAGATCCACAGAGGATCTTCATTGCCTGAGGAAAGTTATTGTGTAAAGTTGCGGTACTCCAGCAGCCAGTCATGCTACATTCGTCTAGCAATGTGTGGGGTTTTTTTTGTGGTGCACCAAATAATTTGCCCTACTCATCAGAGCAGAACAGCTGGTTGGGGAGTGAACTTCAGCAGTTTTTAACCGCAAGGAAATGTTTCCTTTAGAAAATACAGTGACGACCCCATTAAGAGTGGATTGAAACCATACTGGTTTCTTCCTCAGTTCGGCTGCTGCCGGTCATGAGTGCAATACAGTGATGCGATGACATCTTATTCCACCCGTGTCTAGGACAATGGCGTACCAGCATCGACATATGCCACTCTTCCATTCTTTAATCTCCTTTTTATGTCCTTTCCTCTACCACACAACACACAGCTCCTTGGGTTGCATGCCAATCCAGGTTGACACTTCAGTGCAGTACTGTCAGAAGTGCCGCCTTTCGGATGAAACATTAAACCGAGGTCCCGTCTGCCCTCTCGGGTGAACTTAAAAGATCCCATGGGCGCTATTTCGAAGAAGAGCAGGCAAGTTCTCCCCGGTGTCCTGGCCAATAGTTATCCCTGAGAGAACACCACAAAAACAGGTTATCTGGTCATTATTATATTATTTGTGGTAGCTTGCTGTGTGTGCAAATTCATTGCCTCATTTTCTACATTACAACAGTGACAACACTTCAAAAGTACTTCATTGGCGGTGAAGCACTTTGGGACGCCCTGAGGTCGTTAAAGACGCTATCGAAATGCAAGTTTCTTTCTTTCGGATACCTGTCTGTCTGTGCTGCTGAGTAACCTGCTGACCAAAACTGTATAAGAGCATTCCAAGATGACACGTCCTTCAACTCTCCTGCTTGCCTCTGCCTGGCATCTCCTGAGTCACTTGACCGAGATCAGGAATCGCTGTGTGTGGAATGTCAGATGCAAGTCCCTGCCCTGTGTTTGTGTTGAGTCTTGGCTCCTGAGCACAGTCCAGTCCCGGTAAATCAATGTCACCTTTTTGTGCTAAAAAAATTTAATTATCCCAGAATAATCATGCAATGTAAAAAAAAAACGCAGCAAAGTGAGAAGTTAGCGCTAAAATTATGTGAATTATCAAGTGGCTTGGATTAAGCGATATTGGATTAAGAGGAGGAGGTTGTAGAATAAGGAGTTAAAATGTCGGAGACAAAATTTACTCGTTCCTGGCATTTGTTTTAGAGCAAGTAACATCAGGCGAAGGTTGATCTCAGTACAGAGCAACCTCTTTAAAGGGGGAAAGAACACAAAGTACATGAGCAAAGGTTTTAGGCTACACATTCCTGTTATTTGAGGAACAGAGGCCCTGAAGTGCTCTACCACACCCAGAGCAGCAGACTGACCATGGAGAGATGTAAAACGGGATTCGCTATCACTTGTTTTACACTATCCCACAAAGTTAAGATCTACCCCAATAGCTTTCGGCTCCCTCCAGATCATCATTCTCCTTGTTTCAGAATAGAATAGTCTCCTATAGTTTTCCGATTGCCCTCATACAACCAATTGGTTAGACCCGTTCATTTTTCATCCACAAATCACTGGGGCAAATAATAATGCGACTATCAATGTCAACTCTCCTCCGTCTATTTCACAGCATTTGTTACTTATCCGGTGAGATGACACTAAGCTCATTGGCATCAGGCCTGAAATCATGATTTGGCATCACTGATGTCTAAAATAGAAGCAGCGGATTATTGTGCGAAATGTAGTTACTTTTCAGTTAATCACTATGACAGCACTGGTTAAATCTACATTAAACTTCTGGTAAATATATTTGCTGAAGTACAGAGAGCAAATAAACTAACAAGGCAGCTTACGAAACCTCATCATACAAGCATTTATAAATAAGTACTAGCGGTGGGATGCTGATTGCTGCAGTGTCCACTCCTTACAGTGCCTGATGTTATTGTTATGCTTCCTGCTCTACCTTGTCTGCCCTGTCCAATAGCTATTGCTTTGCAAATTTGCTTGGAGATCACATGACATCTACAATGTCATGATCTCACTACGCATTGTATGGCTTTGACCCACAGCAAGCCCATCTCACTATTACTCATATTAGCTCATCTTAATTGAACCTCCCTCCCTAACAGCACAGTGGGGAGTACCCTCACCACACGGACTGCAGCGGTTCAAGAAGGCGGATCACCACCACCTTCTCAAGGGCAACTAGGGATGGGCAATAAATGCCGGCCTTGCCAGCGATGCCCACATCCCATGAATGAATAAAAAAAATATAACACTCCGGGGGGGGGGCTACAAACCTATTTACTTGTCTGGGTATTAACGAACTGCAAGGCCACCACCGAGATAGGGGGTTATTCTGGGCTGAGGCCAAATGTTGTGCTGGTCACTTGAACCGAGCTGGGCAAGTCTTTAATCGCCGAGATTTTGATTGGTTTGTTGTGCTGTGGTTCAGTTGTATTTACAACAAACTTGCTCCTAACTCCAAACTAGAGGGTGGAAGCTGGAAGAAAGAAGAAGGATTAAAACTTATTCTGTAAGAGGAAAGAAAAAGTTTGGACATTTAGGCGGAAAAAGAACAAACAGAAGAGAAAATATACGTGCACTTTTTTTTTAAATCGCCCGGCCAAGCAGTATTGAATTGTTTATAATTTTTCACCAAGAAATTCGAGCTGTGCAGTGGGTGCAGGAGGGTAAATACAAGAGCAGGAGCACACCTGCTCCTCCCAGCTCCACATTCAGCTAAGTTACTTACCAGCTTTACTGCAGGCGATCGCGAGTGCTGGACTCCCCGAGTACAGGCATCAATGGCAAACCAATCTTGGAGTAGGGACCTCAATCAGGCGCGAGGCCCCTTATTTGCAGCTGAAAATATTCAAATAAGGGGCACATTTCCTGCATTACAACAGTGACTGCACTTCAAAGGTACTACATTGGCTGTAAAGCGCTCTGGGACATCTTGAGAACATGAAAGGTACTGTATAAATCCAAGGGGTAAAAATTCAGTTGGTTGCGCCTCCCGTTAGCGCCTTAAGAGGGCACTAATGGGGCGCAAAGCCGCTAACGCCCGGGCGCAGCGATGTTTGCGCCGCTCGGGAACTTAACTAGACATTGTTCAGCGGCGCTAAACTTTACCGCTGCGACCACCTGCGCGCGCAGATTGTGACGTAATTCCATGGTGCAACGCCCTTGTGGCGCCCCGGAGCGGAAATTGAGTGGCGCCCCTTGCCTTACCGCCTGGCGCATCCAACGACCGGAAGACTGGAACGCTATCAATCGCTGTGGGGCTGGGGGGGGTGCTATTTAAAGGGGGCCTCTTCCTGTCTTTTTCTGTGGTTGACATTTTTGCACCACTCATTCTGAGAGAGAGAGAGAGATTCGGAGAGAGAGAAAGAGAGACTTCTGCATTGAGTCAACGCTTTGTGAGGTAGTTTTGCCTACTGATCCTAACTTCGCTGGTACTTTGGTTGCTGTCCTTCATAACTTTGCTTGCAAAGAGACTATGGGGGCTGCACTGATTGGGGGCGTCGTCCTGCTCCAGCTGAATCGGAGGACACAGAGACGCAGAGAGAGAGTGGCAATGATGGCCAGACGGAGGAGGGCCAACAGGCGTATGTACAGGAGAGCTTACCCTCCCAGGGTATATCGTGAACAGCTCTCCTACATTCATTTGTCTGAGGAGCTGTGTTTGCGAAGGCTGCGATTCAGCAAGGAGGTGGTCACTGAGCTCTGCCACCTGCTGCAGCCAGATCTGCAGCCTCAACTGAGGTCCAGGACGTCTCTGTCGGTGGCAGTGAAGGTCACAGTGGCTCTCAACTTCTATGCTACTGGCTCATTTCAAGCTGCTGCTGGGGACCTCGCCAATATCTCCCAGTTCGCGGTGCATTGCTGCATCCGGCAGGTCACAAATGCCCTCTTTAAAAGGAGATGAGAGTTCATCTCTTTCCCCATGACCCCAGACAAGCAGCGTGACCGCGCTCTGGGCTTTGCGAGGATAGCGGGCTTCCCCATGGTGCAGGGCGCCATTGACTGCACGCATGTGGCTTTGCGTGCTCCACATGAGAATGCCGAGGAATTCCGGAACAGAAAGGGGTTCCATTCCTTGAATGTTCAGTTGGTCTGTGACCACAGACAGCTGATACTCGCTGTCAATGCCCACTATCCTGGCAGCTGCCACGATGCTTTCATCCTACGCCAGACTACTGTGGCAGAACTTTTCGAGGCACCGCATCAGCCAGTTGGTTGGCTTCTCGGGGACAAGGGGTATCCATTGAGCACCTGGCTGATGACAACGCTCCGTACGCCCAACACCCCTGCTGAGCTGCGGTACAATGAGAGCCATCAAGCTACCAGGAACATCATTGAGCGCACAATCGGCGTGCTGAAGCAACGGTTCCGCTGTCTCGACCATTCTGGAGGAGCCCTGCAGTACTCGCCTGAGCGAGTATCCAACTTCGTAGTTGTGTGCTGCATGTTGCATAACATGGCAATCGTCAGGACCCAGCCAATGCCACCAGGCCTTGGAGCACCACCAGAGGAGGAGGAGGAAGAGGAGGAAGAGGACGAGGAGGATGATCATCAGCAGCACCAAGGCGGGAGGGCGGCCCACAATGGTGAAACTGCAAGGGCCGTCCGTCAACGGCTAATAGCAAGCCGCTTCTAGGGCCCCTGCTGTGGAAATGGCTTCTGCCATTGCTAACAACATCAATGAACCCAGCACGCAACCCCTAAGCCGGCCAAGGCACCAATGATTCCAAACACCAAACATGTATATTTTGAATACAAAAACTTATTTATTTTACAATCTCTGTGTGTGTCATTTCCTCATGACAAACTCATAGAAATAAACACAAAAAAAGTCATTAACATAACTGGTTCTCACAACCTGGAGATAATGTCCAAAACACTAGACAAAAGTTGGACCACGAACCTCGGCCTTTAATAAAAAAATGACCAGCATTTTGTCACACCTCCTACTTTTTGCCCTTCGAGGGTGATCTCCTTCCCTTGCGCACTTCCCCCTTCTAACCCTACTGCTCCTCCGTAATGGAACCTCAGTGGCTGCAGCAAGGCTGGTGGAAGGCTGCTGATCGTCAGACCCTGACACTGCAGATGCCCCTGAAGGACGGCCTCGACCAGTTCTGGGCCTGGAGGGCCCGGCTGCAGACTGCAACAACTCTGCATGGGCGGCAGCAGTCTGTCCTACAGGCGGTGGCAAGTGCAGTGGAGAAGTGACAGTGTTGGCAGCAGGAATGCTGTCATCGTGAGAGAGGACAGCAACTCCCTGCTCGCCCGACACACTGGCACTCCCACGGGGCAGCACTTCAGCATCCGGAGCAATCTGCTGGAGCACAGATTGCTGGCCTGCTGCGGCGCGGTGAGAGCCCCGGGGACATGTGAACGAACCATCGAGGTTGGCAGCAGTCAGTGCTCGCGTGGCCTCAATCTGAGTCTGCATG
This sequence comes from Squalus acanthias, assembly GCA_030390025.1. NCBI lineage: Eukaryota > Metazoa > Chordata > Chondrichthyes > Squaliformes > Squalidae > Squalus > Squalus acanthias. Next base: position 8,134,146 of record CM059440.1, read on the forward strand.
AGAGCAGTCAGAGATGGGATCACGGCAGTCAGTGACTGAATTGCAGCACTAAGCGTTAGTGTGGCATCCGCCTGTGCTACAGCGAAGTGCTCCACACTCCTTGCCAGTGACTCAATGCATTCGGGCACCCTTCCCACTGCACCCATGAGCTCAGTGTGCATGCCCACCGCCTGGGTGTTCATTTCTGCGATCAGCCGCTCCTCCTCTGCGTCCATTGCAGTAGGAGTCTCTGGCATACTCTCCCTCTGGGGGGAAGGCCCCCGTTCTTCCCTACCCCCATGGCGTTGCTGCAGCCCGCTGGGTCCTGGAGCTTCACCCTCATCAGACCCTTCCCCCTGCTCCCCTCCAGGGAAGGCGTGTTCCCAGTGTGGGCATGGGCTTCCTCGGGAGAGGGTGGCACTGATGCTCCGGCTTCCTCTTCCTCCTCGGCTGCAGCTTCACTCCCACTGGCAGCTTCAGGGCCCGTCTCCTCAGCTGGTGAATCACCATCTGAAAGCAGGGAGGTACAAGAGTGGCTTTAGCGTGAGGACAGGGTGGCAGTAAGGGAGGAATAAGTGCAGCGAGTTAGCAAGTTGGATTGAAAGTGTCAAAGGCTGGTGTTGTGAGGGACAAGTGGAAGGACAGAGGACAAAAAGGTGATGACCTTACCATTGCTGTCCAGAACGGGGTCGGCGTCTCCAGTGGCGACGGGACCGATCACCCGGCTTGCCACAATCCTGTGGACGCGCTCCTCAAGATCGCTGAGGGGTTGCAGCTGAAGCCGCCCTCCACCTGTCCGTTGCCGCTGTCTCCTATTATGCGCCAGCTTCGTCTGCAAGTAAAAGGACGGCGTCTGAGTAAATATACAGCCATGGTCTTGCCTGATGTGCCTCCCATAGGTGAATAGCCCTTACTGTATGCAGCCATGGTCTTGCCTGATGTGCCTCCCATAGGTGAATAGCCCTTACTGTATGCAGCCATGGTCTTGCCTGATGTGCCTCCCATAGGTGAATAGCCCTTACTGTATGCAGCCATGGTCTTGCCTGATGTGCCTCCCATAGGTGAATAGCCCTTACTGTATGCAGCCATGATCTTGCCTGATGTGCCTCCCATAGGTGAATAGCCCTTACTGTATGCAAAGTGTGGAATGTGTGTGTGTGTTTCATGAAAGGGCCATAGGTGTTGGATGAGTGTTGTGCATTGGGGTTTTAAGACGCTCTGGCCATAGAGTGAGGTTGAGATGGAGGGATGGAGAGGTATTGAGAAAAAGCCACTCACCCTGACGACCCGAGTGAGGTCGTTGAACTTTTTGTGGCACTGAACATGGGTCCTGGGCACCATGCTCCTGGAGGAGACGCTCTGAGCCACCTCCCTCCACACTCTTCTGTACTCGCGTGGCAAAGGCCTCCTGCCACTCTCAGGGAAGAGTATACATCTTCTGCGCTCCACCGCACCAACCAGAGCATCCAAGGCCCGCTCGGTGAAGCGCTGAGCTCGTTCTCTCACCCTCTCCATCCTTGGCAGCAAAATGGATTCACAGGTCTCTCCAGGCCGAGATTCAAGGCTGCAATGAGCAGGGTGTGGCTGGGGAGCAAGTTGGCCCCCCCCCCCCGCTTTAAGAACTGGCCGGCGCCAGTGTGTCTGTGTTCCCTCGCTAACTGGCAGCACCTGAGCTGCGCTCGCGCGCTGAGTTAGCGCCTCACTGCTCGGCCTTTGCGCCTTAAGATAGGTGTGCAGCGCCTGATTTAGCGCGCCACTCACCTCCCGGGGCGGTAAAAGTGAAGTTTCCAGTCAGTGGCGATAATTAGCGCCAGGCGCTAATATTTGCGTCCAGACGATATTTGCGCCCCAAACGGGGCGCGACCTAATTTTTCCCCCCCAAGTCATTCTTTCTTTCTTTCAAAGGGACGTAATGCCTGCTTCAGGCGTGGGTAAAGGATGCCTCGTTTGTCCGAACCCAATATGGCACACTTCCAGCCGGAAACGTGCGCGTGCTTCCTGCCTGCCATTTTGGGGCCTTAGGTGTCCACGCACCACCTGTAAATCAGGCGCAGTGCGATGCAGTTTCTAGGCCTTTATTTCTCGTTAACATAAGAAATAGGAGCAGGAGTAGGCCATTCGGCCCTTCGAGCCTGCTCCGCCATTCAATGAGATCATGGCTGATCTTCTGCCTCAACTCCATTCACCGGCCCTATCGCCATATCTCTTGATGCCCTTACTAGTCAGAAATCTATCGACTTCTGTTTTGAAAATACCCAATGACTGAGCCTCCACAGACCTCTGGGGTAGAGAATTCCAAAGATTCACCACACTCTGTGTGAAGAAATTTCTTCTCCTCTCAGTCCTGAATGGCCTACCCTTTATCCTGAGGCTGTGGCCCTTGGTTCTAGACTCCCCAGCCAAGGGAAACATTCTCCCAGCATCCACCCTATCAAGCCCTGTAATAATTTTGTATGCTTCAATGAGATCCCCTCTCATTCTTCTGAATTCAAGAGAATACAGGCCTAGTTTACTCAATCTCTTCTCATACGACAGTCCCGCCATCCCAGGAATCAATCTCGTGAACCTTCGTTGCACTCCCTCTATGGCAAGTATATCCTTCCTTAGGTAAGGAGACCAAAATTGCACACAGCACTCCAGGTGTGGTCTCACCAAGGTCCTATATAATTGGAGTAAGACTTCTTTACTCCTGTACTCAAATCCTCTTGTAATGAAGGCCAGCATACCATTTGCCTTCCTAATGGCTTGCTGCACCTGCACATTCACTTTCAGTGACTCATGTACAAGGACACCCAAGTCCCTTTGAGCATCTACATTCCCCAATCTTTCACCATTTAGGAAATACTCTGCCTTTCTGTTTTTTCTATCAAAGTGGATAACTTCACATTTATCCACATTATAATCCATCTGCCATGATCTTGCCCACTCACTGAGCCTGTCGAGATCCCCTTGAAGCCTCTTCCACATCCTCTTCGCAGCTGACACTGCCACCTAGCTTTGTGTCATCAGCAAATTTGGAAATGTTACATTTAGTCCCCTCATCAAAATCATTGATATAGATTGTGAATAGCTGGGGCCCAAGCACCGATCCTTGCGGTACCCCACTAGTCACAGCCTGCCATCCTGAAAAAGACCCGTTTATCCCTACTCTTTGTTTTCTGTCTGTTAACCAATTCTCAATCCATGCTAGTATATTACCCCCAATTCCATGTGCCCTAATTTTGTTCACCAACCTCTTGTGTGGGACCTTATCGAAGGCCTTCTGAAAATCCAAATACACCACATCTACCGGTTCCCCTTTGTCTACTCCACTAGTTACATCCTCAAAGAACTCCAATAGGTTTGTCAAACAGGACTTCCCTTTCATAAATCCATGTTGACTCTGCCCAATCGTACTATTAGTTTCTAAGTGCCCAGTTATTGCATCCTTTATAATAGATTCCAGCATTTTCCCAACTACTGATGTGAGGCTAATAGGTCTATAATTCCGTGTTTTCTCTCTCCCTCCTTTCTTAAATTGCGGGGTTACATTTGCTATCCTCCAATCTGCAGGAACCGTTCCAGAATCTATAGAATTTTGGAAGATGACAACAAATGCGTCCACTATCCCAATGGCCACCTCTTTCAAAACCCTAGGATGTAGGTCATCCGGTCCTTGAGACTTATCGACTTTTAGTCCCATTAATTTTGCTAGTGCTGTTTTTTTACTAATAATAATTTCTTTAAATTCCTCATTCTCGCCACACCCTTGGTTTTCTCGTATTTCTGGGAGGTTTTTTGTGTCTTCCTCCGTGAAGACAGAAACAAAGTATTTATTTAATTTCTTTGCCATTTCTTCATTCCCCATTATAAATTCTCCCGTCTCTGACTGTAAAGGACCTACATTTACCTTCGCCAGCCTTTTCCTTTTCACATACCTATAGAAGCTTTTACAATCCATTTTTATATTTTTCGCTAGTTTGTGCTCATATTCCATTTTTCCTTTCTTTATCAATTTCTTGGTCCCCCTTTGCTGATTTCTAAAAAGATCCCAATCCTCAGGCTGACTGCTTTTTCTGGCAACTTTATAAGCTTCCTCCTTTGACTTAATACTGGTTTTAATTTATTTTGTTAGCCATAGTTGGATCACTTTTCCTTTTGGGTTTTTATGCCCGAGAGGAATATATATTTGTTGCAAATTATGCATTATTTCCTTGAATGTTAGCCATTGTATGTCCACCTTCATACCTTTTAGTGTAGTCTCCCAATCTACCATGGCCAACTTGTCCCTCATACCCTTGTAGTTTCCTCTGTTTAGATTGAAGGCCTTAGTTTCAGATTGGACTACATCACTCTCAAACTTAATGTAAAATTCAATCATATTATGGTCGCTTGTCCCTAAAGGCCCCTTTACAACAAGATTATTGATTAGCCCTTTCTCATTACACAGTACCACATCCAGAATAGCCTGTTCCCTGGTTGGTTCCTCCACATACTGACCCAGGAAACCATCTCGCATGCATTCCAAGAATTCGTCCTCCACACCATTAACGCTCGTCGATCTCTTATGCCACGTCAAGACCAAGTGCAGTCTTCAAGTAAGGAGGGGTAAGAGGGTAGGGGATAATTGGCGCAGGGCACATGGATGTAATCCCATCCCCATTTTAAAGTCATATATTCTATCCTTATTTTTATGATACGTTGATTTTCTTTACATTATCAACATTATAATTCCTGCCCTCCACCCTATCACAGACCTTTCCATTTTGTTCTTTGCTTCTCCCCCAATAAAGTCAGCATTCCTGGTTAAGAAAAGTAATATTGTAAATAAAAAAGCAAAGAGAAACCCTAAAAGACGTTAATTAAATATCAGTTTGATATTTAGAGATAGGCCTAATTGTGAGACTCGGCTTTTTTAAGGAGTCCTGGGGGAAGGGTCCTTTTCTAAGGTGCGAAATATGAGCAGAGTGAGGCAAGAGTGGAGACTTGGGGGGGTCCATCAACACGTGTAAGCAGCATTACAAACCAGGGAGCCTCCAAGCTCAGCCATGCTCATTTCTCGCAGAGAACCCTGCAAAGAACGAAAGACTTGCATTTCTATAGCGCCTTTCACGACCACCGGACGTCTCAAAGCGCTTTACAGCCAATTAAGTATTTTTGAAGTGGAGTCACTGTTGTAATGTGGGAAACACGGCAGCCAATTTGCGCACAGCAAGCTCCCACAAACAGCAATGGCCCAGAAATTCGCCTCCCCGGCTTGCCGCGGGGGTAAGGATCGCGCGCACTCTTACCTACCGCGCCTGCCGTTGTGTTTTGGGCCCACAGGAACTTCAGCTCCTGGGCCTCTCCCAACTGCCGGCGTGCAGTGCTTGCGTGTCCCGGGGCGCAGTTAGTGCGATGCGTCCCCTGGGATCACGTGGGCCATGGAGAGCCAATGGCAGCAGACCATCTTTCATTCATAGATTTGACAGGAGACCTGTCAAATCTGTGAATTGAAATCCGCCCCAAAAGAACAGCTAAACTTAAAATAATTTTTTTTTAAAAACCATCACATTTTTAAAATAACTATAGTTAAATAAATTAACCACTTTAAACAAAAATTTAAATTTTTGAAAAAATTAAAATACTTTTTAAAAGTGATAAAAATAAACTTACCTTTCTTTAAATTATCTAAAAAAGATAAACCTGTTGAAAAAAAATTTAAATTATACTTAATTAACCACTTACCTTGTTGAAAACGGGTCCTGCGCCTCCTTTTTAATAGCGTAGTTTCTTCAATACTTACCCTCGCGTAGAAACCTGAAAAAAAATCTAAGTTTGCTGCGTGCGCACAGCCTCTACCGCACACGCAGTTCACCTAGGAACCGCCCCCTTCACCATACCGGAAGTTCCGGTTTCCCGCGCATGCGCAGTGCATGCAGGAAACCGGCACTTCGGGAAGCATTACGGGTGAGTACAGAGCGCGTACTCACCCGGGAAGGGCCGAATCTTTGGCCCAATGTGATAATGACAAGATAATCTGTTTTAGTGATGCTGGTTGAGGGATGAATATTGGCCAGGACACCGGGGATAACTCCCCCTGCTCTTCCTCAAAATAGCGCCATGGGATCTTTTACATCCTTGAGAGGTCGCACAACACCAGGTTATAGTCCAACAGTTTTATTTTAAATCACAAGCTTTCGGAGTTAAAACTCCTTCGTCGGGTGAAGTGAGGAGATACAGAATCGTCAAAGCATATATAGATAGAGAACAAAGCATGTGTAACTTACAATTGCAGACAACTGAATTCAATCATCCTGACTGTTTATCTGCCGAGGTGTGATAAAGTTAATCAGGTCAGCCAGGAAGGTACCACATCAAAGACATAGCAAGATACAACTGAGACAATGAGGTGGAATTTTGTCCACCCCAGTCCAACACCGGCATCTCCGCATCTTTTACATCCACCTGAGAGAACAGACGGGGCCTCGGTTTAACATCTCATCCAAAAGACGGCACCTCCGACAGTGCAGCACTCCCTCAGCACCGCACTGGAGTGTCAGCCTAGATTTATGTGCTCAAGTCTCTGGAGTGCGGACTTGAACCCACAACCTTCTGACTCAGAGGCGAGGGAGTGACCCACTGAGCCACAGCTGACACTGCAAAGCCTATTACCTGCCAACATTGCCTGCCAAAGGTTCCGCCTTTCAAAATGCAATTCCTACCACAGTCACCACAAACCAGGTGCACAGGCATCTGCTTTCACCTATTGCAGCTGAGCTGGCCAACTTGGGTTGTTCGCGAGGAGTCAGCATAGTTTAAGGGACACTGATTAATTGGCCTGCCTTCGAAATAATTAATTAAATCCGCTTTGTTTAGCTTGAAAGTTGATGTTTTAAACTCCCTGGCTTTGTTTTAAACCGTCTATGCAGAACGCTTTTAAATTGGTCAGGGTTGCAATTTGTTGTTATTAAGCCTTGCTCAAGGTGATTGATTATATTGTCAACAGATCAGAACCTTCTTCTTCTTGGGCGGTCCCTTGGAACCGAGGATGACTTGCTTCCACACTATAAATGAGTTCTCAGGTGACTGGTGAGTCCAATGCGGGACCTACAGTCTCTGTCACAGGTGGGGCAGACGGTGGTTGAAGGGGCGGGTGGGTGGGGTGCTTGGGTTGACGTGCGCTCCTTCCGCTGTTTGCGCTTGGCTTCCGCTTGCTCCCGGTGAAGAGACTTGAGGTGTTCGGCGCCTCAGAATATCCCCTTTATGTGTGTTCAAGCAGGACTTGCGGAACCAAGAACTGAAACCCGCTGTGGACAAGATTTGACGGAGTAACACAGTGCTCAGAACTGAATTTGTTTTTCCTCGCGGCTTCCTACTATAAGCTCCATATGCTACCCAGATTCGTACAGATGATGTTTGCACTTGACTATGAAAGTAAACTTTGGAATGTGTCATTTTCAGCAATTTAAAATGCACTAACAACTCTCACCTTCATGTTCACATCCCTCCAGGGCCTCGCCCCTCCCTATATCTGTAAACTCCTCTAGCCCTACAATCCTCCGAGATCTCTGCATTCCTCCAACTCAGGCCTTTTGCGCATCCCCCACTTCCTTCACCCCACCATTGGCAGCTGTGCCTCAGTCATCTAGACCCTAGGCTCTGGAGTTCCCTCCCCAAACCTCTCTACCTCTCTCTCCTCCTTTAAGACGTTCCTTAAAACCTACCTCTTGAACCAAGCTTTTGGTCTCCCATTCATCCATCACCCCTGTTCTCGCTGCCCTACATTGGCTCCCGGTTGAGCAACGCCTCGATTTTAAAATTCACATCCTTGTTTTCAAATCGTTCCAGGGCCTCGTCCCGCCCTATCTCTCTAACCTCCTCCAACCCTCCGAGATATCTGCGCTCCTCCAATTCTGGTCTCTTGCGCAACCCCAATTTTAATCGCTCCACCTTTGGCGGCCGTGCCTTCAGCTGCCGAGGCCCTAAGCTCTGGAATTCCCTCCCTAAACCTCTCCGCCTCTCTACCTCTCTCTCCTCCTTTAAGATGCTCCTTAAAACCTACCTCTTTGGCCAAGCTTTTGGTCATCTGTCCTAATGTTTCCTTATGTGGCTCGGTGTCAAATTTTGTTTGATAATCGCTCCTGTGAAGCGCCTTGGGACGTTTTACTGCGTTAAAGGCGTTATATAAATACAAGTTGTTGTTGTTGAGGGTCTGCTATTCTTGTGGTTGGTCTGCCTAAGCTACATGCTGCAAGATACTCAGAACTCAAAAAGGGATTACTATACCTAAACTGTTTTGAGTTCATGTCCACACAAAAGAACAAATTACATAAGTGGCGACCACTGACAATGGAGAACGAAGCGCTTTGCTTTTAACCTTTAATTACGACCTAAATGAACCACCCTGCCTTCCTGGGCACTCCCCAGCCTTTCCCTCGAACGGCTGGTGAGTAACAGCACACCATACCGAACACCTTCAGGGAAGGAATTAGGTCACAGAGAATAACTAACTTTCAACGGCTTTCTTTCCTGGGAAGATTTATTGCGAAACACAGATGCTCGGTATTTTCCCTTCCAACTTGCTCAATTGTTGGTGTTTGCGGGTAAGACCCCCCCCCTTCCTGTGAACAGCACAGTTTAGTATTTTATCGTTAGCAGATTTAGTGGGGGGGCGGGGGGGGCATGGGACTCAGCCTCCAGTTCCTTTTTAAAGGCACATTTTCACGAAAAAGTGTATCAGAAAAGTTTTGTCATTCATTTGCAATTGCATCCACGGGTCGCTTGCATGCCTAGCATTGATTCCCCAAGATAAGAACATAGGAACAGGAGGAGGCCATTCAGCCCCTCGAGCCTGTTCCGCCATTCAATGAGATCATGGCTGATCTGTGACCTAACTCCATATACCCGCCTTTGCCCCATGTCCCTTAATACCTTTGGTTAACAAAAATCTATCAATCTCAGATTTATACTTATCAATTGACCTAACATCAATTGGCTTTTGCGGAAGAGAGCTCCAAACTTCTACCACCCTTTGTGTGTAGAAGTGTTTCCTAATTTCACTCCTGAAAGGTCGGGCTCTAATTTTTAGATTATGCCCCCTAGTCCTAGAATCCCCAACCAGCGGAAATAGTTTCTCTCTAGCTACCCTATCAGTGCCCCTTCACATCTTGAAAACTTCAATCAAGTCACCCCTTAACCTTCTAAATTCCAGGGAATACAACCCTGGTTTGTGTAATCTCTCCTCGTAATTTAACCCTTGGAGTCCCGGTATCATTCTGGTAAACCTACACTGCACTCAATCCAAGGCCAGTATATCCTTCCTGAGGTGTGGTGCCCAGTGTGGTAACACAATACAGCTTCCTGTGACTCGAACTTTATTGCATCACTTCCTGTGATTAGTCCAGGATAAATACTGGGCTGATCAGTTGGATCCTGGAGAGGCATAGAGTAAGACCTCTTTTGTATGTAGCACCTTTTTAGTTGATTAAAGCTTACTTTAAGTTCACCACGCGTAAGGCTCATTCTTACGACAATTTAATCAACTTTGGGAAACTTCGCACTCAAACTTTTTGGACGAACTCGGAACTAAGGATCCAGGGAATCACCCATCATGGAAAACATCCTTAAACCATCGCGTCTTGACTTGGACCCAAACACCCCAGCAGCCGGTAAGGTGTGGAAACACTGGTATCGCACGTTTGACAATTTTCTTGAATATTGTAAGGCTGATGATAACTCAAAGTTGCGGATACTCATCAACTGTGTCACCCCGAATGTATTTCAGTATGTGGAGAAATGGGACAGTTACGAGGAGGCAATTCGGACGCTTAAGAGACTATATACTAAGACAACGAATGAGGTCTATGCCAGACATCTACTAGCTACAGCCCAACAAGGGCCGGAGGAATCCATTGATAAATTCCTCACTATTTCTAATATACTACCTCGATTACCGTTCTGTGCATTGTCAGCAGCTTCACTGGATGAACCCTCACTGTTTTCCAGTATCCCTCCTCGATGCAAACCGATTATAACAAAGTCACGACGTTTCAGTCAGGAAGACCAGTCTTTTATTGCGGCTGAGATTTCTCGGCTTTTAGCAGAGGATATCATCGAGCCTTGTTCGTCGCCATGGCGCGCCCAGGTCGTTATTGTTAAGAACCCTCTACAACCTCACAAGAAACGGCTGTGCATTGACTATTCACAGACCATCAATCAATATACGGACTTGGATGCATACCCATTGCCGCGCATCGATGATATGGTTAATAAATTGGCTGAGTACACGGTGTTCTCAACATATGATCTAAAAAGTGCCTATCATCAGGTACCCTTGAAGGTCTCAGACAAGCAGTATACGGCCTTTGAAGCCAATGGACGGCTGTATCAATTTCGTCGCCTCCCCTTTGGGGTCACTAATGGAGTGGCTGTCTTCCAGCGAGCAATGGATGACCTGGTCAAACAGGAAGACTTGAAGGATACGTTTCCTTATCTGGACAATATTACTGTCGCAGGTCGCAATCAGCGGGAACATGACGCCAATCTCCAATGATTTTGGGACGCACTCCAGCACCGTAATTTGACATTAAATGCGGCTAAATCCATCGAGTCACAGGAAGCTGTATTGTGTTACCACATTCTCCCACCCCCAAAAGATTAGGAGGCCTGGATAAATACTGGGCTGATCAGTTGGATCCTGGAGAGGCATAGAGTAAGACCTCTTTTGTATGTAGCACCTTTTTAGTTGATTAAAGCTTACTTTTAGTTCACCACGCGTAAGGCTCATTCTTACGACACCCAGAACTGCTCACAGTGCTCCAGGTGTGGTCTAACCAGGGCTTTGTACAGCTGCAAAACAACTTCTACCCCTCTGTACTCTAGTCCTCGAGATATAAAGGCCAGCATTCCATTAGCCTTTTTGATTATTCTCTGTACCTGTCCATGACATTTTAATGATCTATGTACCTGGACCCCCAAGTCTCTTTGGACCTCCACTGTTTCTAGCTTTTCACCATTTAGAAAGTACTCTGATCTATTCCTTTTAGGTCCAAAGTGGATGACTTCATATTTGTCTAGATTGAAATCCATTTGCCACAGTTTTGCCCATGATTCCAGGGATGGGAAACTATAGTTAAGAGGAGACACTTAAGATAATGGAACCTGTCTCACTGGAGCAGAGAAGACTAAGAGGAGATTTAATAGAGATTTTTTAATTTTATGAAGGGTTTTGTTACAATGACTAGGGAAAGACTATTTCCTCTGGTTGGGGAGTCATGAACAAGGCTCATTAATTGAAAACTGTCACTTAGGGGGTGATTTTCTCAATGGGGAGCTTTTGGAGGCGGGACTCCCACTTGTCGGGTTTTAGTCCCGCCCCCATCAACTTCTGGCCAACCCACGCTATTTTCCCTTGATTGACTTTGTTAAATCCGCCCAGCGGGCTCAGCAGGCCAATTAAGGGAAAGCCGATTACAGAGAACGTCAACGTATGACGTTTCATCTGTCAAAAATTTTTGACAGATGAATTGTCATTGTTCGACAGCTCTGTGAAGCTGTCAAACACTGACATTCTCTGTAGTTTGATGAGGTCTTGAATTCAAGACATCATCAAACCTCTTTATTTAGCAGAAATGAGATGGTTGTTGCATTGGAGAATGCAACGGCCATCTGTCATCTCTACCGCGGAGGTCCGAGACTCTCCGCATACCCACCGACTGAAGCCTGCAGGAAGAAACAAAGGTAAGTACACTTTTACTAACACTTTGCACTTACCTCAGATACTCACCTCTACATTCTTGCACCCATCACTTACCTCCACAGCACACTTTTGCACCCCCCCCCCGACCCCCGCAGACCCCCTACTCACCTCGCTGAGCTGGCGGCTTTTGGAGTCTTCGGGAAGCCCGCACTTGAGGGCAAAAAGGGGATAATCCTATTTTCTGCCTGTTAACTACCTGTTAACAAGCAGTTAATAGGCTTTAATCCCTTCCCACCTCCAAGGAGACAGGACCCAGCATGGGTCGGCTACCCGCCTCCTGGCAAGATGGCACGGAGGCGGGTTGGGGGCGGGATGGGCACCCGCCCCCAGATCCAGATTCTGCCATTTTCCCAGCAGTCCCTCTCCATACCCGCCTCCCCAGGGCTGGCAAGATCGCACCCTAAGAGTGAGGAGAGAGGTTAGGAGTAATTTCTTTATGCAGAGAATCGTTGGAGTACGGAATGCTTTGCCAAAGGGAAGAGTTCAGGCAGAGACCATTTTATCTTTTAAAGGAAAATTGGGTAAGTATCTGAAGCAGAGGAAGATACAGGGCTATGGGGAGAGAGTGCGGCAGTTTTGGATTGCTCGAGCAAATAGCTGGCTCAGACACAACGGGCTGATGGGCCTCCTTCTGTGCTGTAAACTTCTAAGATTCTACGACTGTGGATCATGATGTAAATAACACGCAATTCTACTGATACTTGCCCCTTTCAAAAACAAAATGAGGGTTTGGTGTATCCCCAAGGAACTGGGCTTTTAAGCAAATATTTTCGATGATATTTGTTTCACTTTCATTTCTCAACTACAGAAGCAAGCAGTTGACCTGTTGCTGGGCCTCCATCAATGCCATTATTCAGTTGCCTACTCGGAAGTGAGCAAGATTTGTTGCCTGGCATTCAGATTTTCCCTTCTGCCCTCCAGGGAAACAATTGGCCTCCAGGGGCAAAGAGGAACATAAGAACATAAGAAATAGGAGCAGGAGTAGGCCAATCGGCCCCTCGAGCCTGCTCCGCCATTCAATAAGATCATGGCTGATCTGATCCTAACCGCCAATCTACTATCACAGAACCATCTCCTGAACCTAACAGAATTGGACACACGAAATAGGAGCAGGATCAGGCTACACGGCCCCTGGGCCCGCTCCACTACCCACAGGGCCATGACTGATCCGAACCTAGACTCATGTCCAAATTCCTGCCCGCTCCCCGTAACCCTTAATTCCCTTTACTTCTAGGAAACTGTCTATTTCTGTTTTAAATTTATGTAATGATGTAGCTTCTACAGCTTTTTGGGGCAGCATATTCCATGGACCTACCACCCTCTGAGTGAAGTAGTTCCTTCTCATCTCAGTTTTGAAAGAGCAGCCCCTTATTCTAAGACTATGCCCCCTAGTTCTAGTTTCACCCATCATCGGGAACATCCTTACCGCATCCACCCGATCCAACCCCTTCACAATCTTGTATGTTTCAATAAGATCGCCTCTCATTCTTCTGAACTCCAATGAGAAGAGTCCCAATCTACCCAACCTCTCCTCATATGTCCATCCCCTCATCCCCGGGATTAACCAAGTGAACCTTCTTTGTACTGACTCGAGAGCAAGTATGTCTTTTCTTAAGTATGGACACCAAAACTGTATGCAGTATTCCAGGTGTGGTCTCCCCAATACCTTGTACAACTGAAGCAATACCTCCCTATTTTTATATTCTATCCCCCTAGCAATGAAAGCCAACATTCCATTGGCCTTCTTAATCACTTGCTGCACCTGCATACTAACCTTTTGAGTTTCGTGCACCAGGACCCCCAGATCCCTTTGTACTTCAGTACTTTCCAGTTTCTTGCCATTAAGATAATAACTTGCTCTACTATTTTTCCTGCCAAAGTGCATAACCTCACACTTTCCAGTATTGTATTCCATCTGCCAAATCTCTGCCCACTTACTTAGCCTGTCTATGTCCCCTTGCAGATTTTTTATGTCCTCCTCACTCATTACTTTCCCTCCCATCTTAGTATCATCTGTAAACTTTGATATGTTACACTCGGTCCCCTCCTCCAAATCGTTAATATAGATTGTAAAGAGTTGGGGACCCAGCACTGACCCCTGCGGAACACCACTAGTTACTGATTGCCAGTCTGAGAATGAACCATTTATCCCAACTCTCTGCCTTCTGTTAGATAGCCAATCCTCTATCCATGCCAGAATATTACCCCCAATCCCATGATTTTTTATCTTAAGCAATAATCTTTTGTGTAGCACCTTGTCAAATGCCTTTTGGAAGTCTAAATACACCACATCCACTGGTTCCCCTTTATCCACCCTGTATGTTACTTCCTCAAAGAACTCCAGCAAATTTGTCAAACATGACTTCCCCTTCATAAAACCATGTTGACTTTGTCCTATTAAATTATGATTATCCAAATGTCCCATTACTGTCTCCTTAATAATGGACTCCAAAATTTTACCTACCACAGATGTTAGGCTAACCGGTCTATAGTTTTCAGCCTTCTGTCTACTGCCCTTTTTAAATAAGGGTGTTACATTAGCAGTTTTCCAGTCTGCCGGGATCTTTGCTGAGTCCAGGGAGTTTTGGAAAATTATTACCAATGCATCCACAATCCCTACCGCCACTTCCCTCAAGACCCTAGGATGTAAGCCATCAGGTCCAGGTGATTTATCAGCCTTAAGTCCCATTATTTTACCGAGTACCACTTCCTTAGTGATTTTGATCGTGTTTAGCTCCTCCCCCCCCCTATAGCCCCCTGTTTGTCCAGTGTTGGGATATTCTTAGTGTCTTCTACTGTAAAGACTGATACAAAATATTCATTCAGTGTATTTGCCATCTCCATATTTCCCACCATTAATTTCCCGGTCTCATCCTCTAAGGGACCAACATTTACTTTAACCACCCTTTTTCTTTTTATATAACTATAAAAACTCTTACTATCTGTTTTTATATTTTTTGCTAATTTACTTTCATAATCTATCTTCCCTTTCTTAATCAATCTTTTTGTTATTTTTTGCTGTCTTTTAAAGTTTTCCCAATCCTCTATCCTCCCACTAGATTTGGCTACCTTATAAGCCCTTGTTTTTAGTCGAATACTATCCTTAATTTCTTTACTTAGCCACGGATGACTGTCTTTTCTTTTACACCCTTTTCTTCTCAGTGGAATATATTTTTTTTGGAAGTTGTAAAATAATGCCTTAAATGTACACCACTGATCATGGATCGTCTTACCCTTTAATCTATTTTCCCAATCCACTCTACTCAATTCCGCTCGCATACCTTCATAGTCTCCTTTATTCAAGCTTAGCACGCTTGTTTGAGATCCAACCTTCTCACCCTCTAATTGAATATGGAATTCAACCATGTTATGGTCACTGATTCCAAGGGGATCCTTTACTAGGACATTTTTAATTAATCCTGTCTCGTTACACAGGACCAGATCTAAGGTTGCTTGCCCCCTGGTCGGTTCAGTTACATACTGCTCAAGAAACACATCCTTAATACACTCAATGAACTCATCCTCAAGGCAGCCCTGCCCAATTTGATTTGTCCAATTAATATGATAGTTAAAATCCCCCATAATTATAGATGTTCCCTTATTACAAGCCTCAACTATTTCCTGATTGATACTCCGTCCAACAGAGTTGCAATTGTTCGGAGGCCTATAGACTACGCCCATTTGCATATACCGAGGAACAAAGCAACCTGAGCAGATGTGGGAAGCGAATACCACCGTGATTCCAGCCATTGCAGCCCCTTTTCTGCACCCCCTCCGTGCTTACGGGCAGGTGCACTTTTGGGAGCCAAAGCCATGAAGTTGTCTAAAGACCTGGATTTGTGTTTGAGGATGACTATACAACAACAATAACAACTTGCATTTATGTAGCACCTTTAACGTTGTAAAACGTGCCAAGGTGCTTCACAGGAGCAGTTATCAAACAAAATTTGACACCGAGCCACATAAAGCGATATTAGCATACGTGACCAAAAGCTTGGTCAAAGAGGTAGGTTTTAAGGAGCGTCTTAAAGGAGGAGAGAGGTGGAGAGGTTTAGCGAGGGAATTCCAGAGCTTAGTGCCGAGGCAGCTGAAGGCACGGCCGCCGATGGTGGAGCGATTAAAATCAGGGATGCTCAAGAGGCCAGAAATGGAGGAGCGCAGAGATCACAAGAGGGTTGTAGGGCTGGAAGAGATTACAGAGATGGGTGGGGCGTGGTGCGAGGCCATGGAGGGATTTGAAAACAAGGATGAGAATTTTAAAACCGAGGTGTTGGAACATTTGGCCCATCCGAACAATTCCGAGGAAATTCCATCACGAAAAATGCTCTGAAGTGAAATTACTCTGATCCGGAAATCAGCCTTTCAGCTTTTCCTAATACATTCAACACTTGGCACATCGGAAACATTTCTTTGAAGCCGCCTGCTTTTAAGCAAGGAAACCTGGAAAAATCTCTGTAATACAGTACAAAAAATGTTTAAATAAACAGAGTAAATTTCATTTGATGGCTGAAAGGCACCTCGAGGGAAATTGCCGGCCGGAGATGAAAGGCGTGCAAGATGAAATAGTCTAAATCTGGCCTTTTAAAGCAGATTAAATACATTGAGAACTTCATTGTGCGACTATGGGACATCAGCCTCCAGAAAATAGGGGACACCAGGTCACGGTGAGAGCATAAAGACAAGCCGCAACCACAATACAAATTCTTTACAAGCCAACAGTTTTCCCCGTTTGCCACCAGGTTCAATAACGATCTGAAACCGAAAAATTCCTTTCAGAAATGAAATATTTATAAGACCAGTTTGTACAACAAAGCTTGATATATTTTTTTTTAATTTAACAATTTCCCCCGTGGAGACTTGCCACAGTGACACGCACGCAGCTGGAGCTCATGTATGATGCATTCGGTGTGGGCCGCGCTGGCTCTCCAGGGTTCACTCTCCACATGGACATAGACCATATGCTGTGACCGTTCACCTCAAGACAATTTTTTTGTCAATCCAATAGCAGTCATTCCCACGCGTGCACATTTATATTGATCTCTTCTGCTCGGAGATGCAGAACAAGCGTCTGATGGTGGCTGCTTCCGACCTGCAGCCAGAAGCTGATGAGCTCACTTCAATCCGCAGACTTCCCTGACTAAATGACAATTACATTCTGATCGACCTGAACCTGTTCACTTAACAGCAATTAGATATTGTGGCCTGAAGGGAATGCAGTCCACTTAGCAGAATACTACATCCTGCATTGAAGAGCAGGGGGAGTTATCCTCGGTGTCCTGGGCCAATATTTATCCCTCAACCAACATGACTAAAACAGAATTATCTGGTCATTATCACACTGCTGCTTGTGGGAGCTTGCTGTGTGCAAATTGGCTGCCGCGTTTCCTACATTACAACAGTGACTACACTTCAAAATGTGGAGATGCCAGTGTTGGACTTGGGTGGACAAAAGTGAGAAGTCGCACAACACCAGGTTATAGTCCAACAGCTTTATTTGAAATCACAAGCTTTCGGAGCGCTGCTCCTTCGTCAGGTGAAGTCACCTGACGAAGGAGCAGCCGCTCCGAAAGCTTGTGATTTCAAATAAAGCTGTTGGACTATAACCTGGTGTTGTGCGACTTCTCACATTTGTACACTTCAAAAGTTCTTCATTGGCTGTAAAGCACTTTGCAACGTCCGGTGGTTGTGAAAGACGCGACAGAAATGCAAATATTTATTTTTATGGTATAACGACCTCATAAAATAGCCTGCCATCTGCCTTACCATGAGCAACAACACAGGAACAGAAATAGGCCATTCAGCCCTTTCAGCCTGTTCCGCCATGCAATTAGATCATGGGATGATCTGTAGCTCAACTCCATTTACCTGCCTTTGATCCACATCAACACAGTGGCATAGTGGTTAGCACTGGTGCCTCACAGCGCCAGGGACCCGGGTTCGAATCTGGCCTCGGGTGACTGTCTGTGTGGAGTTTGCACATTCTCCCCGTGTCTGCGTGGGTTTCCTCCGGGTGCTCCGGTTTCCTCCCACAGTCCAAAAATGTGCGGGTTAGGTTGATTTGGCTATGATAAATTGACCCTTAGTGTTAGGGGGGGATTAAATATGTGGGGTTACGGGGATAGGATGGGATATGTGTTGGTGCAGGCTCGATGGGGATTCTGTGTGAGAAAGCAGGGACAGGGTACTGCATTTGGATGATCAGCCATGATCGTATTGAATGGTGGAGCAGGCTCGACGGGCCGAATGGCCTACTCCTGCTCCTAGTTTCTATGTTTCTATCCCTTGCTACCTTTACCCAATAAAAAAATCCATCGATCTCAGCCTTGAAAATTTCAATTGTCCCAGCATCCATGGCCTTTTTGGGGGGAGAATTCCACATTTCCACTACCCTTTGTGTGAGAAAGTGCTTCCTGATACCGCTGCTGAACGGCCTGGCTCTAATTTAAGGTTGTGCCCCCTTGTTCTGGACTCCCCTACTCGAGGAAAGAGCTTTTCCGTAACTACGCTGTCAAATCCTTTTATCATTTTGAACACCTCAGTTAGTTCTCCCCCTCGACCTTCTAAACTCAAGGGAATACATCACAAATTTGTACAAATGGGCCTCAAAAATTTAACCCTTTAAGCTCTGGTATCATCCCAGTGACTCTGCACTGCACCCCCTCCAAGACCAATACATCCTTCCTGAGGCCTGGTGCCCAGAACTGAATGCGGCACCCCAGATGCCCAAGGCTCTGTATAGCTGAAGCATAACTTCCTCCCCTTTGTATTCCAACCCTCGTAAGATAAAGGCCAACATCCCATTAGACTTTTTGAATACTCTTTGTACCTGTGCACTGGCTTTTAGTGATGTGTGTACCCGGACACACACATCCCTTGGCTCCTCCACTGTTAATAGTCTCTCGCCATTAAAAAAATATTCTGCTTTGCCTTTCTTGGATCAAAAGTGGATTACCTCGGACTTCCCCACATTGTACTCCATCTGCCACAGTTTTGCCCACTCACTTAATCTGTCTCTGTTCCTTTGTACCTTCCTGTGCCCATCCATGGGAACAGTAGCATAGTGGTTATGTTACTGGACTAGTAATCCAGAAGCCTGGACTAATAGTCTGGCAGACATGAGTTCATAATCCCACCATGACAGCTGGGAAATAAATTCAATTAAATAAATTTGAAATAAAAATCTAGCATCAATAATGGTGACCATGATTGTTGTAAAAACCCCTCTGGTTCACGAATGTCCTTTAGGGAAGGAAATCTGCTGTCTTTACCCAGTCTGGCCTATATGTGACTCCAGATCCACAGCAATGTGGTTGACTCTTAACTGCCCTCTGAAATGGCTATATTCAAGAAGGTGGCGCATCACCTGGAGATCCGCGAGTCTATAGAAAGCGGTTTTACGTTTGGCACACAGACCATCACACTCCAGACGTCACAAGTGAACTGCTTCCCATGCCCACTGCCAGGCTCTGAGATGATCTGGAACTGAAAAATTCCTCTCGGAAATAAATATTTCTGAGAGCTGTTTGTACACAGCGATCATATATTTTCACGGTAACAACTGCGCTGTGGAAAAAGAGTCCCGCTTTATTACAGGCGCAAAACAGTTTAAAAAAAAAGAAAACCAGTCATTGAGTTGCAGACTGAAATTGCCAATCACCTTATATTCTGTAATTAAGCTCTGATTAACCTCATTATGTGGTCAACAACAATTAGATATTGTGACCTCAAAACAACGCAGTCCTGCCTTAATAGCAGGAGAATACTTTGTGCATTTTACGGTTCAGCACTCTTGTCCTTCTGAAAACAACGGATCATCTCCCTAACACTCGCAAAGCAATGGGAGCTCCCGCGGTACGTAGGGCTCGGTTAATGAAAAGACTTAGACACGTATATTCTTCTTCCATTATTAGTTTGCGCTTAATTAAAAGTCGGTTCATTTGAATGACTGGAAAATGCAAATATTTGTTTTGCAGAAAAATGATTTAATTATCGGCGGTAGACTGTAAACTCGTACGCATTTTACAATAATCGATGCAAAACTTTGGGCGACTGGGGGTTTGTGGCCGTTCAAGGTTTACTCAGTTGATTAGTAGCTTAGTTTTGGTGGTGAGTTTCCTTTTTCGTACTAAAGTTTTATCTTCTAATCTTTCATGTGGGCAGGAGGGGAAAAAAAAGTGAACAAACCCGAATTCCATCAACTGCCCTTCCATGTAATTCTGCTGTCTGGTTTGGAATTCCAGCACTCAGGAAGTGGGACAGTCTAGACAGACATGGTTAACGCTTTACTTCAGACTTCTGAGTATTACCTCCAGCCTTACTTTATAGGAACTGGTTTTGATGCTCTCGGATGCTAAAAAAAAAGGCAATGCTGGAGTTACCAGATGTCTCTTGCCTTGCCCGGCCTTCCTTGATTTAGTGTGACAGTTACACAGCGTATGTTTAAACAGAGTATGGCGGGGGGCACTCATTTTACAAGGAGCACATTGCACATTTAAAAAGGTTGGCTATTAAGCAACGTGGGGCCAACAAGAGACGAGTGAAGTGGCCTCACTCCTGGTCCTTGGCTCAGTTCGATCAAGGCCGACTCAAGCCCACCAAACTCAGCGCAAAGTCTTACCTGGTGAAACTTAAAATTCTTCCGGGAAAAATGTCGCTCAGCCTCAAGTTTACAACAGAAAATGGCACACATTCTGTCACAACGCATGGCCAATAGCATCGCTGAGAGGTCGCACAACACCAGGTTATAGTCCAACAGTTTTATTTGAAATCACAAGCTTTCGGAGCTATCGATTGCTCCTTCCTGTATGCAAATTAAACAGATATTGATTCCCTATACAGAAATTGGTTGAATGTCCTAGCTTGATTGACAGTCTTGTTTTCACCCAGTGTTGCTGATAGATGACAGAATGTGTGCAATATTTTTCAGTGAAGCTTGGAAAGAGCTCTTTCCTGCAGGCCTGAACTGGAGATGCTTTACAAAATATAAAAGGATGCATCAAGATGTGACTATTGTATTCAAAACATGCACCATGAGAATGCAAGAGGACCGAATTGAAACAATAGGAAATTAAAGCGTTGCTGTTTAATTATTTCCTCATTTAACTACAATTCACTTAGGATTTAAAACCGGCACATTATCGATTCCAAACTATCCATTAGTATATTGTGGAGTCAGAAATGGAAGGCAAGGCAGCACCCTAGTGTCTAACATACAAGATAACAGGTCCCATTAGCAAACAGCAATAACACAATTTCGGTCCAACCCCCTCCACTCACACACAAATACTGTACACACACACACACACACACACACACACACACACACACAAAAACCTTGCGTCACCTCTTGAGTCAGAAGGTTGTGGGTTCAAGTCCCACTCCAGAGACTTGAGCACAAAAATCTAGGCTGACACTCCAGTGCAGTGCCGAGGGAGTGCTGCACTGTCGGAGGTGCCGTCTTTCAGCTGAAACGTTAAACCGAGGCCCCGTCTGCTCTCTCAGGTGGATGTAAAAGATCCCACGGCACTATTTCGAAGAAGAGCAGGGGGAGTTCTCCCCGGTGTCCTGGGCCAATATTTATCCCTCAAATCAACATCACTGAAACAGATTATCTGGTCATTATCACACTGCTGTTTGTGGGAGCTTGCTGTGCGCAAATTGGCTGCCGCGTTTCCTACATTACAACAGTGACTACACTTCAAATAGTACTTCATTGGCTGTAAAATGCTTTGGGACGTCCGGTGGTCGTGAAAGGCGCTATATAAATGTAACCAACGTCAGCGTTCTCGCTCAGGCCAACATCTCCAGCATCGAAGCTTTGACCACGCTCGATCAGCTCCGATGGACGGGTCACATCAGCTGCATGCCCGATACGAGACTCCCAAAACAAGCGCTCTACTCAGAGCTCCGACATGGAAAGAGAGCCCCAGGTGGGCAGAGGAAACGGTTCAAGGATATCCTCAAAGCCTCCTTGAAAAAGTGCAACATCCCCACCGACACCTGGGAATCCCTGGCCCAAGACCGCACAAAGTGGAGGAGAAGCATCCGGGAAGGCGCCGAACACCTCAAGTCTCTTCGCTGGGAGCAAGCGGAAGCCAAGCGCAGGCAGCGCAAGGAGCGCACATCAACCCAAGCACCCCACCCACCCGCCCCTTCAACCACCGTCTGCCCCACCTGTGACAGAGACTGTAGGTCCCGCATTGGACTCATCAGTCACCTGAGAACTCATTTATAGTGTGGAAGCAAGTCATCCTCGGTTCCGAGGGACTGCCTAAGAAGAAGAAATGTAAGTCTTTCTTTCACACAAAAAACACACACACACACAAACTCACATTAATGGCTGCGCTAAAGTCATGTGGAGAGAAATGTTATGGTACTGTATTAACTGCACTAATAGGGGGAATTTAAACCCCTAACACTAAAACTAGGAAAATAAAGCAGACACTTGTGCAAAGTGTGGATCACAAGAGAGTGTCTGTGGTGAAGATTTCCCCAAACAGCTGACACGGTGGAGTTTTGGCACAGGCCAATTCCTGTCTGTCCCGGGACTCGAAACTAACTCTAAAGCTGCTTTGTCTAGGCAGGATTCCGAGAGAGCGCCCTCCGTGACTCCCACTGTTTATACAACTAGATCCCTCTCTCTTACTCCAACAGGACAATCAAGGTTTGTGGGATTCTAATTCCACTGTCGGAATAAAATGGTTTTTGCAAATGTAAACCCTGGGGAGCAGGCACACACACACACACACAGACACACACACAGACACACACAGAGACACACACAGAGACACACACACACAGACACAGACACACACACACACACACACACACAGAGACACAGAGACACACACAGACACACACACACACACAGAGACACACACAGACACACACACACACACACAGACACAGACACACACACAGACACACACACAGAGACACACACAGAGACACACACACACACACACACACACAGACACACACACAGAGACACAGAGACACACACAGACACACACACACACACAGAGACACACACAGACACACACACACACACACACACACACACAGAGACACAGACACACACACAGACACACACACAGAGACACACACACACACACACACACAGACACACACACAGACACACACAGACACACACACAGACACACACACAGACACACACACACACACACACACATAGACACACACACAGACACAGAGACACAGGCACAGAGACACAGACACACACACACAGACAGACACACACACACAGACACAGACACACACACACACACACACACAGACACACACACACACACACACACAGACACACACACACAGACACAGACACACACACAGGCACAGAGACACACACACACACACACAGACAGACACACACACACACACACAGACACACACACACAGACACACACAGACACAGACATAGACACACACACAGGCACAGAGACACAGACACACACACAGGCACAGAGACACAGACACACACACAGGCACAGAGACACAGACACACACGCACACACACAGACAGACAGACACACACGCAGGATAATTATGGGTGATAAAGGCCATTCGATCCATCCATCCAAGCAATCCTAACACTAGCCCCGCCCATCCCATGGAGTTACATGGAGCCTACAGCACAGCAACAGGCCATTCGGCCCAACTGGTCTATGCAGGCATTTATGCTCCACATGAGCCTCCTCCCTCCCTGCTTCATCTAACTCTATCAGCAAATCCTTCCAGTCAAATGCTTTGCCACTGAGCTACACACCTGTGCATATCATCCCATTGTTTCTTCAGTGAGTCGAAGGTTGTTGCCTGCTCTATACACCTGGGTTTATTCCACATGTTGATTGCTCTTTGCGTGAAGAATTTCCAGATGTCGTCCTAAAAGCCCCCTTCTCTAGTTTGAACCTGCGGCCCCTTGTTCCGCTCCTCCAGTTTAATTTGAAGTAATATTCCATGTTAACTTTTTCTATACCCTTAACAGCTTGATGTACCTCCATAAAATCACCTCTTAAGATACTTCCTTTCCCAGCTGAAATGCCCAAGTCTCTTTAAGCTGTGCTCATAACTCATACCCTGACATTGGGGGTCAGCCTTGTGGCTCTTCTCGTCACTGCCTCCAGTGTTTGAATGTCTCTTGTTTCTTGGTGGATCAAATTTCCAGATGTGGTCCATTTAAAGGATTCTAAAGTTTGATCATAACCTCCTCTGACATGCATTCTACCATTTTGGCCATGTAGTTCAACACCCAATTGGCTTTGCCACTTGCTGCTCTGCATTTAGTGGGACATGATCAGTGTTGAATGTACCAAGACTCCTAGTCCTCTTTCTGTTTCATCCTTCGCTATTTCAACGCCATTTGTGAAGTGCTTTTCTGTGTTCATTCTCAGTTTCAAGCCGATTTGCATCTTTACCGGTTTCCACCTCTTCTCTTGACTGCCCACTTGCTGTTGTAGTGTTGAAATAATTGATTTTTCTATTCTGCTTAACTTCAGCTGCTTTCCTCTTTCCAGGTCTCTCTCTTTGCCTCTCTGATCATCTTTTTAAAGTATTTTAATGAATTTCTTGTATCCATCTGCTCCTTTCTCCCTGTACATACTACTTTTTCTCTTTATCTCACTTTTAATTTGTTTGCTGTTCCATTTAAGGTCACGTTTCTTTAGTTTGAGCTTGTTAGTTTTGAGAATGTATTTATCCTGCATGCTCAGCCTTATATCTTAAAAGGCGTTCCATTTGTCTTCTACTAAAGTGTTGTTTAACTGCCTGTCCCAATCTATTTGCGTTCGTTGTTCTTTATTCCAGAACTGAGCTCTTTTAAAACATTTGAACCTGGCTCCTGGTCTTAGATATTTCTGACTCCCAGAACATGTTAAACTTTCTCATTCCCTGCGATCGAAGCAAGACGACACCAATATAAAAGCACCTTAAAACTCCCGTGACTGATCATCTTGTCCTCTTTAAGTTTTAAAGTGTTGAGAAAGAATAAGATTGAAGCATGTTTGTACTAAGAGGCAGCTGGTAGTGTGTTAGAGTGCACCAGCTAATCACAAATGCAAATCTAGAGCAATTTAACAATGCTATCTTAGTGATGAGATATGTAATTGTCTAGCAATCCTGCAGTGTATTAATCTACATACAGGTGCATTAGCCAGTTTACAGAAATTAGTAAGTTTTCTGACAGAAGCATAGGAACATAGGAACAGGAGGAGGCCATTGAGCTCCTCGAGCCTGTTCCGCCACTCAATGAGATCATGGCTGATCGGCGACCTAACTCCATATACCCGCCTTTGCCCCATATGCCTTAATACCTTTGGTTTACAAAAATCTATCAATCTCTGATCTAAAATTAACAACTGATCCACCCTTTGTGTGCGGAAGTGTTTCCTAATTTCACTCCTGCAAGGTCTGGCTCTAATTTCTAGGCTAGGTTCCCTAGTCCTAGGCTCCCCAACCAGCGGCAATAGTTTCTCTTTATCTACCCTATCTGTTCCCCGAAAAAGTTGACCAAATCACCCCTTAACCATCTAAATTCCAGGGAATACAACCCTAGTTTGTGTAATCTCTCCTCGGAATTTAACTCTTGGAGAAATGTCCCGTCAGCTGCACTATGCTCAGTGTTTCTTTCACTGCGCGGTCCCTTTAAATTTCTGCGCCGTGCGCGGTATTTCCAGTGTAAAAAGCCGGTAAGCGCCCTGCGCGGGACCTTGCAGATGACTGCACGCGCGCGCACAGCTTAGAAGGAACATTGCCTTGGAGTCCCGGTATCATTCTGATAAATCTAGGCTGCACTCCCTCCAAGGCCAATAGATCCTTCCTGAAGTGTGGTGCCCAGAACTTGCTCACAGTGCTCCAGGTGTGGTCTAACCAGGGGCTTTGTACAGCTGCAGCATAACTTCTACCCCCTTGACTGCGTCACAGAATTTACACCACAGGATGATGGAATTTTATTTCACTGAATATTAAAGGCAATGACGTCTCTTGTGTACAAGAGAATATCCTGGGTACAGGTAGCCTCGCGGTTATGGTGCTGGACAAGCAACACATTCTGGTGCTGGTCATGAGTTCAAATCCGCCGTGGTAAATTACGAAATTGAGTTTGATAAATCTGCTAATTTGGGATTACACAATGGCGCCAGGAAAAAAATGACCATGAAAGCTGCTGGACTTTCACACAAAAAACCCCCAACTGGTTCACTCATGTATTTGAGGGAAGGGAACCTTCCATGTGACTCCAGTCCCATACGATGCGGTCGGCTCCTGAGACCCTCAGGGAAAGGAGGGATGGGTAATAAATATTGCCTTGCCAGCGTTGGCCCACATCCCAAAAGTAAATAAAAAGATCGATCGCTTTGCAAGTATTGAAGCTTTACGAAGAATTCTGTGTCGCATATTAAAATTACAACTGACTATTACCAATCGGTTTTCACATGACGGGGGTCTCTGTGGTATTCTCTCGTTCACTTTGACTGACATAAACCAAAGAAAAAGCATCTCAATTTTTCAAGTTTGGGTTGATATTGTAGAATTAGCTAGCTCTTTAATAAATAATCAAGATAGCCCTGTGAACGCAGAAAGTCAAAGTAGTCAGGTAAAGACAAAGGCCCAGATTTTTACATAGAATTACATCGAACATATAGCAAAGAAAGAGGCCATTCAGCCCAAACTAGTCTGCGCTGGTCTTTATACTCCACACGAGTCTCCTCCCACTCCACCGAGCTCAGCTCAGCCTTTCAGCATATCTTTCTATTCCCTTTTCTCTCATGTACTCGTCTAGTTTCCTTTTGAAAGCATCGAAGCTGTTTGCCTGAAAATAGTAAACCTAATGAGGACTTTTCCCGACATAGTTTTGAAGGTACAAAAGCAAACTACTGCGGATGCTGGAAATCTGAAATAAAAACAGAAAATGCTGGAAATACTCAGCAGGTCAGGCAGCATCTGTGGAGAGAGACACAGAGTTAGCGTTTCAGGTCGAAGACCCTTCGTCAGAACTTGTCCCATTACCATCTCCTTTTGCCTCGCACCATCATCCCTTTTGTCTCTTAATCTCTCCTGCCTTCCACCCGATCACAGACCTTCCCTTTTGTTCTTTCCTTCCCCTCCCCCCTTTCCCTGCCCCTACACTTGCTTAAAAATCTGTTCCATCTCCAGCTTTTTGCAGTTCTGACGAAGGGTCATCGACCTGAAACGTTGACTCTGTTTCTCTCTCTCCACGGATGCTGCCTGACCTGCTGAGTATTTCCAGCATTTTCTGTTTTTATTATAGTTTTGAAGGTTCCTGCTTGTAATTTTGAAATTTCTTGACGTGTGCAAGGCAAGACTGTCTGCCAACAGTGAAACTCGGAGAATGTACCACTTCTTTACGAAAATAATAGCTTCTCGCAGTGGCTCATATTCACAGCAGACCAAGGGGAAATGAAATGAATAAGGTTACTAGTTTGTAGTTGCTTGCAAAGCAGGAATACATGGAATCCTTATCAAATTAAACGTACAACAATTGGCCGGATATTCCAATGCCTACGGGTGTGTACACAGCGCGTACACACCCATAGGGACATTGGAAATGCAGGTTTCAGGCATGCGAAGCACAGGCGCTGAAAACCGGCCTTTCCGATCTGTCAAGAATGGTCTTGACAGATCCTTCGGCTGCCCTGGAGAAGGGCCTCTGCAGGCGGAGAGTTCCGCTTTCTGGAGACCCTCCGCCCGCAGAAAACCCTTAGAATTCTTACACCTGGTAAAAGCAGGTGAAAAAAAAAATCGCAGGGATATGGGGAAAGAGTGGGGGAGTGGGACGAACTGGATTGCTCTTCGAAAGAGCCGCCACAGACTCGATGGGCCAAATGGCCTCATAAGAACATAAGAAATCGGAGCAGGAGTAGGCCATATGGCCCCTCGAGCCTGCTCCGCCATTCATCGATCTCCATATCCCTTGATTCCCCATGAGTCCAAAAATCTATCTAATTCAGCCTTGAATATACTCAAAGACTCAGCACCCACATCACTTTGGGGTAGAGAATTCCAAAGATTCACAGCCCTCTGAGTGAAGAAATTCCTCCTCATCTCAGTCTTAAATGGCCGACCTCTTATCCTGAGACTATGCCCCCTAGTTCTAGACTCTCCAGCCAGGGGAAACAACCTCTCAGCATCTCCCTGTCAATCCCCTTCAGAATCTTGTATGTTTCAATGAGATCACCTCTCATTCTTCTAAACTCCAGAGAGTATTGGCCAATCTACACAATCTCTCATCATAGGACAGTCCTCTCATCCTAGGAATCAATCTAGTGAACCTTCGTTGCACCGCCTCCAAGGCAAGTATATCCTTCCTTAGATAAGGAGACCAAAACTGTGCACAGTACTCCAGGTGTGGTCTCACCAAGGCCCTGTACAATTGTAGCAAGTCTTCCTTACTCTTATACTCCAACCCCCTTGCAATAAAGGCCAACATGCCATTTGCCTTCCTTATTGCTTGCTGTACCTGCATGCCAGCTTTCTGTGTTTCTTGCATGAGGACACCCAAATCTCCCTGAACACCAACATTTGAGAGTTTCTCACCATTTAAAAAATATTCTGTTTTTTTATTCTTCCTAGCAAAGTGAATAACCTCACATTTCCCTACATTATACTCCATCTGCCACCTTACTGCCACTCACTTAGTCTATCTGTATCCCTTTGCAGACTCTTTATGTTCTCCTCACAGCTTACTGTCCCACCTAGTTTTGTATCATCAGCAAACTTGGATACATTACACTCGGTCTCTTCATCTAGGTCATTAATATAGATTGTAAATAGCTGAGGCCCCAACACTGATCCTTGCGGCACCACACTAGTTACAGCCTGCCAACCTGAAAAAGATCCGTTTATCCCTACTCTCTGTTTTCTGTCCATTAACCAATCCTCAATCCATGCTACTATATTACCCCCAACCCGGTGAGCCTCCTTCTGTGCTGTACTATTCTATGAATCTGCGGATGCGCAGTGAACATTTGCTGGAAGGAGAGGGTAGTTTCAGGCTGTAGATTTCTTTGCGCTCGCTGCTATGTCATCACAGGGCAGTAAGAGACATGCTCACAGAAGGGCGAGATACATTCTGATGTACTGCCCCTTGAGCGGTAATCAACCACTATCATAAGGGTTTCTCTTTGAATCCTGGTGTCAAATCTTGTCTTAACTGACTCAGGCAGATTCAAGCGCCAGGCAATTGAAAGTGAATTAAAGCAATATAAAATGTGCCATGGCTGCCCAAAGGGGGAAAAAACTTTTAGTGACAGTCAAGAAGGCTGAAGCCAGAATGTAAAGCATGGAATGGATGCCTAAAGCAGGATTTCAACCTATTAGTTTTAGATTGCAAGTTAAGTGCTCTTGCTGACACAGTATCATCCTTCATAACACTGGAGTCTAAAAGACAACCACATGCACTTATAGAGCAATGTTAAAGTAGAAAACATCCCAAGGTGCTTGGAGAGTGGAGCAAAATGATAAAAGGGGTAAAGGAACACACACACACACACCGAACCATAGCAGGAGAGTTAGGAGAGATGTCCGAGAGCTTGATTGAAAAGATGAGTTTAGAGAAGGTTTTTAAAACTGGAGAGAGTAAAGAGGAGGCAGAGGCGTTGAGGGAGGAGGTTTAGAGTGTGGGGCTAACAGCTAAAGGCTCGGCCACCGACAGTGGGGCGAAGGGAGGGGGGGATCTCAGCACGTCCCAAAGCGCTTTAAAGCCAATTAAATAGTTTTTGAAGTGTAGTCACTGTTGTAATGTAGGAAACACGGCAGCTAATTTGCGCACAGCAAGCTCCCAGAAACAGCAATGTGATAATGACCGGATAATCTGGTTTTTTTTAGTGATGTTGATTGACCGAGCAAACCAATCAGTTGTATCATCAACTGGGGATGGGCAATAAATGCCGGCCTTGTCAGCGGCGCTCATATCCTGGGAATTGATTATTTTTAACTCACGGACCATCCAAAAAGGCGTGAAGCCTCTTCTTATTCAAGGTGGAGATGGACAGATTTTTGAACAATAGGGAGTGATGGGTTCTGGGGAGCGGGCAGGGAAATGGAGCTGAGCCATGAGCTAATCAGATCAGCCACGATCTCATTGAATGGCGGAGCAGGCTCGAGGGGCCGAATGGCCGACTCCTGCTCCTAATTCTTACGTTCTAATGACAAATCTTGCGTTCTTAAATAATTATGGGTAAAAATTCAGTTGGTTGCGCCTCCCGTTAGCGCCTTAAGAGGGCGCTAATGGGGCGCAAAGCCGCTAGCGCCGGGGCGCAAAGCCGCTAGCGCCCGGGCGCAGCGATGTTTGCGCCGCTCGGGAACTTAACTAGACATTGTGCGGCGGCGCTAAACCTTACCGCTGCGACCACCTGCGCGCGCAGATTGTGACGTCATTCCATGGTGCAACGCCCTTGTGGCGCCCCGGAGCGGAAATTGAGTGTAGCCCCCTGCCTTACCGCCTGGCGCATCCAACGACCGGAAGACTGGAACGCTATCAATCGCTGTGGGGCTGGGGGGGGGGGGGCGCTATTTAAAGGGGGCCTCTTCCTGTCTTTTTCTGTGGTTGACATTTTTGCACCACTCGTTCTGAGAGAGAGGGAGAGATTCGGAGAGAGAGAAAGAGAGACTTCTGCATTGAGTCAACGCTTTGTGAGGTAGTTTTGCCTACTGATCCTAACTTCGCTGGTACTTTGGTTGCTGTCCTTCCTAACTTTGCTTGCAAAGAGACTATGGGGGCTGCACTGAATGGGGGCGTCGTCCTGCTGCAGCTGAATCGGAGGACACAGAGACGCAGAGAGAGAGTGGCAATGATGGCCAGACGGAGGAGGGCCAACAGGCGTATGTACAGGAGAGCTTACCCTCCCAGGGTATATCGTGAACAGCTCTCCTACATTCATATGTCTGAGGAGCTGTGTTTGCGAAGGCTGCGATTCAGCAAGGAGGTGGTCACTGAGCTCTGCCACCTGCTGCAGCCAGATCTGCAGCCTCAACTGAGGTCCAGGACGTCTCTGTCGGTGGCAGTGAAGGTCACAGTGGCTCTCAACTTCTATGCTACTGGCTCATTCCAAGCTGCTGCTGGGGACCTCGCCAATATCTCCCAGTTCGCGGTGCATTGCTGCATCCGGCAGGTCACAAATGCCCTCGTTAAAAGGAGACGAGAGTTCATCTCTTTCCCCATGACCCCAGACAAGCAGCGTGACCACGCTCTGGGCTTTGCAAGGATAGCGGGCTTCCCCATGGTGCAGGGCGCCATTGACTGCACGCATGTGGCTTTGCGTGCTCCACATGAGAATGCCGAGGAATTCCGGAACAGAAAGGGGTTCCATTCCTTGAATGTTCAGTTGGTCTGTTACCACAGACAGCTGATACTCGCTGTCAATGCCCACTATCCTGGCAGCTGCCACGATGCTTTCATCCTGCGCCAGACTACTGTGGCAGAACTTTTCGAGGCACCGCATCAGCCAGTTGGTTGGCTTCTCGGGGACAAGGGGTATCCCTTGAGCACCTGGCTGATGACACCGCTCCGTACGCCCAACACCCCTGCTGAGCTGCGGTACAATGAGAGCCATCAAGCTACCAGGAACATCATTGAGCGCACAATCGGCGTGCTGAAGCAACGG
The DNA here is from genome assembly GCA_030390025.1 of Squalus acanthias. Classification (NCBI taxonomy): domain Eukaryota; kingdom Metazoa; phylum Chordata; class Chondrichthyes; order Squaliformes; family Squalidae; genus Squalus; species Squalus acanthias. Next base: position 8,165,481 of record CM059440.1, read on the forward strand.
TTCCGCTGTCTCGACCATTCTGGAGGAGCCCTGCAGTACTCGCCTGAGCGAGTATCCAACTTCGTAGTTGTGTGCTGCATGTTGCATAACATGGCAATCGTCAGGACCCAGCCAATGCCACCAGGCCTTGGAGCACCACCAGAGGAGGAGGAGGAAGAGGAGGAAGAGGACGAGGAGGATGATCATCAGCAGCACCAAGGCGGGAGGGCGGCCCACAATGGTGAAACTGCAAGGGCCGTCCGTCAACGGCTGATAGCAAGCCGCTTCTAGGGCCCCTGCTGTGGAAATGGCTTCTGCCATTGCTAACAACATCAATGAACCCAGCACGCAACCCCTAAGCCGGCCAAGGCACCAATGATTCCAAACACCAAACATGTATATTTTGAATACAAAAACTTATTTATTTTACAAACTCTGTGTGTGTCATTTCCTCATGACAAACTCATAGAAATAAACACAAAAAAACAGTCATTAACATAACTGGTTCTCACAACCTGGAGATAATGTCCAAAACACTAGACAAAAGTTGGACCACGAACCTCGGCCTTTAATAAAAAAATGACCAGCATTTTGTCACACCTCCTACTTTTTGCCCTTCGAGGGTGATCTCCTTCCCTTGCGCACTTCCCCCCTTCTAACCCTACTGCTCCTCCGTAATGCGACCTCAGTGGCTGCAGCAAGGTTGGTGGAAGGCTGCTGATCGTTAGACCCTGACACTGCAGATGCCCCTGAAGGACGGCCTCGACCAGTTCTGGGCCTGGAGGGCCCGGCTGCAGACTGCACCAACTCTGCATGGGCAGGCGGAGGCAAGTGCAGTGGAGAAGTGACAGTGTTGGCAGCAGGAATGCTGTCATCGTGAGAGAGGACAGCAACTCCCTGCTCGCCCGACACACTGGCACTCCCACGGGGCAGCACTTCAGCATCCGGAGCAATCTGCTGGAGCACAGATTGCTGGCCTGCTGCGGCGCGGTGAGAGCCCCGGGGACATGTGAACGAACCATCGAGGTTGGCAGCAGTCAGTGCTCGCGTGGCCTCAATCTGAGTCTGCATGAGAGCAGTCAGAGATGGGATCACGGCAGTCAGTGACTGAATTGCAGCACTAAGCGTTAGTGTGGCATCCGCCTGTGCTACAGCGAAGTGCTCCACACTCCTTGCCAGTGACTCAATGCATTCGGGCACCCTTCCCACTGCACCCATGAGCTCAGTGTGCATGCCCACCGCCTGGGTGTTCATTTCTGCGATCAGCCGCTCCTCCTCTGCGTCCATTGCAGTAGGAGTCGCTGGCATACTCTCCCTCTGGGGAGAAGGCCCCCGTTCTTCCCTACCCCCATGGCGTTGCTGCAGCCCACTGGGTCCTGGAGCTTCACCCTCATCAGACCCTTCCCCCCTGCTCCCCTCCAGGGAAGGCGTGTTCCCAGTGTGGGCATGGGCTTCCTCGGGAGAGGGTGGCACTGATGCTCCGGCTTCCTCTTCCTCCTCGGCTGCAGCTTCACTCCCACTGGCAGCTTCAGGGCCCGTCTCCTCAGCTGGTGAATCACCATCTGAAAGCAGGGAGGTACAAGAGTGGCTTTAGCGTGAGGACAGGGTGGCAGTAAGGGAGGAATAAGTGCAGCGAGTTAGCAAGTTGGATTGAAAGTGTCAAAGGCTGGTGTTGTGAGGGACAAGTGGAAGGACAGAGGACAAAAAGGTGATGACCTTACCATTGCTGTCCAGAACGGGGTCGGCGTCTCCAGTGGCGACGGGACCGATCACCCGGCTTGCCACAATCCTGTGGACGCGCTCCTCAAAATCGCTGAGGGGTTGCAGCTGAGGCCGCCCTCCACCTGTCCGTTGCTGCTGTCTCCTATTATGCGCCAGCTTGGCCTGCAAGAAAAAGGACAGCATCTGAGTAAATATACAGCCATGGTCTTGCCTGATGTGCCTCCCATAGGTGAATAGCCCTTACTGTATACAGCCATGGTCTTGCCTGATGTGCCTCCCATAGGTGAATAGCCCTTACTGTATGCAAAGTGTGGAATGTGTGTGTGTGTTTCATGAAAGGGCCATAGGTGTTGGATGAGTGTTGTGCATTGGGGTTTTAAGACCCTCTGGCCATAGAGTGAGGTTGAGATGGAGGGATGGAGAGGTATTGAGAAAAAGCCACTCACCCTGACGACCCGAGTGAGGTCGTTGAACTTTTTGCGGCATTGAACATGGGTCCTGGGCACCATGCTCCTGGAGGAGACGCTCTGAGCCACCTCCCTCCACACTCTTCTGTACTCGCGTGGCAAAGGCCTCCTGCCACTCTCAGGGAAGAGTATACATCTTCTGCGCTCCACCGCGCCAACCAGAGCATCCAAGGCCCGCTCGGTGAAGCGCTGAGCTCGTTCTCTCACCCTCTCCATCCTTGGCAGCAAAATGGATTACAGGTCTCTCCAGGCTGAGATTCAAGGCTCCAATGAGCAGGGTGTGGCTGGGGAGCAAGTTGGCCCCCCCCCGCTTTAAGAACTGGCCGGCGCCAGTGTGTCTGTGTTCCCTCGCTAACTGGCAGCACCTGCGCTGCGCTCGCGCGCTGAGTTAGCGCCTCACTGCTCGGCCTTTGCGCCTTAAGACAGGTGTGCAGCGCCTGATTTAGCGCTCCACTCACCTCCCGGGGCGGTAAAAGTGAAGTTTCCAGTCAGTGGCGATAATTAGCGCCAGGCGCTAATATTTGCGTCCAGACGATATTTGCGACCCAAACGGGGCGCGACCTAATTTTTCCCCCTAAGATTTTTTGGCCGTGTGGTTGATGAAGAAGAAGAAAACTGCCAGACTGCAGGAAGATATCAATGGACTGGTCAGGTGGGCAGAAAAGTGGCAAATGGAATTCAACCTGGAGAAGTGTGAGGTAATGCATTTGGGGAGGGCTAACAAGGCAAGGGAATACACTACAAATGGTAGGACACTGAGAAGTGCGGAATATCAGAGCGACCTTGGAGTGCATGGCCACAGATCCTTGAAGGTAGCAGGACAACTAGATAAGGTGGTTAAGAAGGCATACTAGATACTTGCCTTTATTAGCTGTGGCATAGAATATAAGAGATGGGAGGTTATGCTTGAACTGTATAAAACACTAAAATAAAAACAGGAAAGGTCATCGACCTGAAACGTTAACTCTGTTTCTCTCTTCACAGATGCTGCCTGACCTGCTGAGTATCTCCAGCATTTTCTGTTTTTATTTCAGATTTCCAGCATCTGCAGTATTTTCTTTTTGTATAAAACACTAGTTAGGCCGCAGCTAGAGTACTGCGTGCAGTTCTGGTCACCACATTACAGGAAGGATGTGATTGCACTAGAGGGGGTGCAGAGGAGATTTACGAGGATGTTGCCTGGGCTGGGGAATTTTAGCTATGAGGAAAGATCGGATAGGCTGGGGTTGTTTTCTTTGGAACAGAGGAGGCTGAGGGGGGGACCTAATTGAGGTGTATAAAGTTATGAGGGGCCTAGATAGAGTGGATAGGAAGGACCTATTTCCCTTAGCAGAAGGGTCAATAACCAGGGGGGCATAGATTTAAAGTAATTGGTAGAAGGATTAGAGGGGATTTGAGGAGAAATTTTTTCACCCAGAGGGTGGTGGGGGTCTGGAACTCGCTGCCTGAAAGGGTGGTAGAGGCAGAAACCCTCACCACATTTAAAAAGTACTTGGATATGCACTTGAAGTGCCGTAACCTACAAGACTACAGACCAAGAGCTGGAAAGTGGGATTAGGCTGGATAGCTCTTTGTCGGCCGGCACAGACACAATGGGCCGAATGGCCTCCTTCTGTGCTGTAAATTTCTATGATTCTATGATCAGAAGGCCTGGTTATGGTTTGAGGAGGCACTAGGGATGTTGAGTAGCAGTTGGTAAGGGAGTTGAGCAGCACTTACCTGGGGGCAGCTGTAGCAGGAAGAAGGAGGAGGAAGGAACCACATGTGTTACTTGGGTTTATAAATAGAGGCAAAGAATATAAAAGCTAGAACTTTATAAATCACTGGTTAGGCCTCAGCTGGAGTACTCTGGACAATTCTGGGCACCGCACTTCAGGAATGAGGTAAAGGCCTTCGAAAGGGTACAGAGGAGGTTTACCAACATAGAATCATAGAATGGTTACAGCACAGAAGGAGTCAATTCGGCCCGTTGAGCCCGTGCCAGCTCTCTGCAAGAGCTCTTCAGCTAGTCCCACTCCCCCACCCTTTCCCCGTAGCCCTGCAAATTTTTTTCCTTCAGGTACTTATCCAATTCCCTCTTGAAAGCCACGATTGAGTCTGCCTCCACCACCCTTTCAGGCAGTGCATTCCAGATCATAACCACTCACTGTGTAAAAAAGTTTTTCCTCATGTTGCCTTTGGTTCTTTTGCCAATCACCTTGAATCTGTGTCCTCTGGTTCTCGACCCTTCTGCCAATGGGAGCAGTTTCTCTCTATCTACTCTGCCCAGACCCCTCATGATTTTGAACACCTCTATCAAATCTCCTCTCAATCTTCTCTGCTCTAAGGAGAACAACCCCAGCTTCTCTAGTCTATCCACGTAACTGAAGTCCTTCACCCCTGGAATCATTCTCGTAAATCTTTTCTGCATCCTCTCTAAGGCCTTCACATCCTTCCTAAAGTGCGGTGCCCAGAATTGGACACAATACTCCAGTTGAGGCTGAACCAGTGTTTTATAAAGGTTCATCATAACTTCCTTGCTTTTGTACTCTATGCCTCTATTTATGAAATTGAGAGGTCGCACAACACCAGGTTATAGTCCAACAGTTTTATTTGAAATCACAAGCTTTCGGAACTATCGCTCCTTCCTCAGGTGAAGTGGAAGCCCAGGATCCCGTATGCTTTTTTAACCGCTTTCTCAACCTGCCCTGCCACCTTCAACGAATTGTTCACATGCACCCCCAGGACTCTCTGTTCATGCACCCCCTTTAGGATTGTACCCTTTAGTTTATATTGCCTCTCTTCGTTCTTCCTACCAAAATGTATCACTTCACACTTTTCTGCGTTAAATTTCATCTGTCAAGTGTCCGCACATTTCACCAGCCTGTCTATGTCTTCTTGAAGTCTATCACTATCCTCCTCACTGTTCACTATACTTCCAAGTTTTGTGTCATCTGCAAATTTTGAAATTGTGCCCTGTGCACCCAAGTCCAAGTCATTAATAGATATCAAGAAAAGCAGTGGTCCTAGTACCGACCCCTGGGGATCACCACTGTATACCTTCCTCCAGTCCGAAAAACAACTGTTCACCACCACTCTCTGTTTCCTGTCACTTAGCCAAATCCATACCAATGCTGCCACTGTCCCTGTTATTTCATGGGCTTCAACTTTGCTGGCAAGCCTATTATGTGGCACTTTATCAAACGCCTTTTGAAAGTCCATGTACACCATGTCAACCGCATTGCCCTCATCAACCCTCTCTGTTACCTCATCAAAAAATTCAATCAAGGTAGTTAAACACGATTTTGCTTTAACAAATCCATGCTGGCTTTCCTTAATTAATCCATACTTGTCCAAGTGACTGTTAAATTTGTCTCTGATTATCGTTTCTAAAAAATCCCCACTACTGAGGTTAAACTAACTGGCCTGCAGTTGCTGGGTTTATCTTTACACTCTTTTTTGAACATTCCTCTGGCACCACCCCCTGTATCTATGGAGGATTGGAATATTATAGCCAGTACCTCCTGTGATTTCCTCCTCAATTTCCTCAGCATCCTAGGATGCATCCCATCCGGTCCTGGTGACTTGTCAACTTTAAGTTCAGACAGCCTTTCAGGAACCTCCTCTATCAATTTTTATCTCATCCAGTATCTCCACTACTTCCTCTTTCACTATGACTTTGGCAGCATCTTCTTCCTTGGTGAAGACAGATGCAAAGTATTCATTTAGTACCTCAGCCAGGCGCTCTGCCTCCATGTGTAGATCTCCTTTTTGGTCCCTAATCAGCCCCACCCCTCCTCTTACTACCCGTTTATTATTTATATGCCTATAGAAGACTTTTGAATTCCCTTTTATGTTATCTGCCAATCTATTCTCATACCCTCTCTTTGCCCCTCTTATTTTCTTTTTCACTTCCCCTCTCAACCTTCTATATTCAGCCTGATTCTCACTTGTATTCTCAACCTGACATCTGTCATACGCCCCCTTTTTCTGCTTCATCTTACTCTCTATCTCTTTTGTCATCCAGAGAGCTCTGGCTTTAGTAGCCTTACCTTTCTCCCAAGTGGGAATGTACCTTGACTGTACCCAAACCATTTCCTCTTTAAAGGCAGCCCATTGTTCCATTACAGGTTTGCCTGCCAATCTTTGATTCCAATTTACCCGGGCCAGATCCGTTCTCAACCCACTGAAATTTGCCTTCCTCCAATTAAGTATTTTTACTCTAGATTGCTCCCTATCCTTTTTCATAGCTAATCTAAACCTTATGATACTATGATCACTGTTCCCTAAATGTTCCCCTACTGACACTTGCTCCACTTGACACACCTCATTCCCCAGAACCAGATCCAGCAATGCCTCCTTCAGTACGTTGCCAGCCCAACGAGGATCAAGAAAGTTCTCCTGAACACACTTCAGAAAATCTTCCCCCTCTCTGCCTTTTACTCTATTACTATCCCAGTCTATATTAGGATAATTGAAGTCCTCCATTATTGCTACTCTATAGTTCTTGCACCTCTCTCTAATTTCCCTGCAAATTTGCTCCTCTATATCTTTCCCACTAGTTGGTGGCCTATAGAATACACCTAGTAGTGTAATAGCACCTCTATTATTTTTTAATTCTAACCAAATAGATTCTGTCCTTGACCCTTCCAGGACATCCTCTCTCTCCAGCACTGCAACATTCTCCTTAACCAATACTGCCAACCCACCTCGTTTCTGTCCTTCCCTATCTTTCCTGAACACCTTATATCCAGGAATATTTAAAACCCAATCCTGCCCTTTTTTGAGCCAGGTCTCCGATTTCACCACAACATCATATCCCCATGTGGCTATTTGTGCCTGCAGCTCACCTACCTTATTCACCACACTTCATGCGTTTACACACATGCACTGTAAACTTGTCTTAGACTGTTTTGTACAGGAAACTCTTTATTAACCGGCACCCAAATATCCGGAAATCTCTCTTAACCGGCAAAATTCTTGAGTAGGTAACCGGGATTTTCCTTCATCTTGTTGAGGCTGCCGCGAAACACGAATGGAGGCTGAATCCATATGTGGAAAACAAGAAGCTTTTATTCACTGCATGGCAAAACAAAATGTCTGAGAAAGCTGCTCCCAGAATTCTCTGGGTAAACTCCCAGAATTCTCTGGGTAAAACCTGAGGCCCCGCCCCCTTCTGCCTTAAAGGGAAGGGGCTGGAATTTGTCCACAGACGGAAGAGTGGATTATGCCCGTTTTAGGTGGCGATCCGCCACACAGCTCCCCCCAGAATCCGCTTAGGAGGTGTGGACGAGACGGTGCGGCGGTCTGATGGGCCAGCCGGAGCGGCTCTTGTAGGAAGCCGGTGGACGTGGGACGGCCGGGCGTGGAGCAGCCGGGTGAACCGGCTTGAGGGCAGGTCGGCCGCGTGGAGGTGGACGAGCTACAGGGACCTGCTCCCCGGGCTCCGAGTGTGCTGGCTTGAGTCGGTCCACCGACACTTTTTCGGTCCTGTCGCCCACTTGCAGGGTGAAAAATTTGTCCCCAGCCTGAAGCACCTTGTAGGGCCCGTCGTACAGGGGTTGAAGGGGTCCGCGGTGGGTGTCGTGCCGGACGAAAACAAACCGTGCCTGGTGCAGGCTTAGTGGGACGTGTGAGGTGGATTCGCCGTGTTGGGCAATGGGCACCGGGGCGAACTGCAGCGCCGGTGAGGCGAAGTTGTGGCGTTGCTGGTCGGCTGACCAGGGTGTCGTGGCGGTGGGCAGGAACTCGCCGGGTACGCGCAGCGGCTGACCGTACACGAGCTCTGCTGCCGATGCGTGGAGGTCTTCTTTAACCGCGGTGCGCAGGCCAAGGAGGACCCACGGAAGTCGGTCAGTCCAGGCGCCATCTTGGAGGCTGGCTCGAAGAGATGCCTTCAAGGATCTGTGGAACCGCTCACACAGTCCGTTGGCTTGGGGGTGGTACGCTGTGGTGCGGTGGATGGTCACCCCGAGATTGCGTGCGACGGCGGTCCAGAGTTCAGAGGTAAATTGCGGACCTCTGTCCGACGTCATGTCGGAGGGGACGCCGAACCGTGCGACCCAGGTGCTGACGAAGGCTCTGGCGATGTCGGCGGTGGTGGTAGAGGTCAGTGGAATTGCCTCAGGCCAGCGTGTGGTGCGGTCAACGATGGTCAGCAAGTGCGTGTGGCCTTGCGACGGCGGCAGGGGCCCGACGATGTCCACGTGGATGTGGTCGAATCTCCGCGAGGGGACGGTAAACTCCTCGAGGGGTGCTTTCGTGTGTTGCTGTACCTTGGCACGTTGGCAGGATAGGCAGGAGTTGGCCCAAGTACGCACATCCTTGCGAAGGCCGCGCCAGACAAAGCGGTTGGCTACCAATTTGATGGATGCGCGGGCGCCGGGGTGGGAGAGGTTGTGGAGAATGTCGAATATCCGGCGGCGCCAGGACGCTGGGACGACGGGCCGAGGTTGACATAGGGATATGTCGCACTTGACCGTGACTGCGGTCGGGCCACAGGCGACGTCGGCCAGGCGTAGCCCTGGTAGGTTGGTGGGTGCGGAGAGCAGATCCGGGTCGGTTATCTGGTCTGCTGCAAGTTGAGCGTAGTCGACTGCTAGGTGTGCGGCGTGGATGGTGGGGCGGGAGAGGCAGTCGGCTACAACATTGTCTCGGCCGGAGACGTGTTGGATGTCCGTGGTGAACTCGGACACTGCCGCGAGCTGGCGCTGCTGCCTGGCGGACCAGGGGTCGGTTGTCTTTGCCATTGCGAATGTCAGGGGCTTGTGGTCGACAAACGCAGTAAAGGGGTGGCCCTCAAGCAAAAACCGGAAATGGCGGACCGCCAGGAACAGCGCGAGGAGCTCGCGGTCGAAGGTGCTGTACTTGACCTCCGGGGGGCGTAGTTGGCGGCTGAAGAAGGCAAGTGGTTGCCAGGCGCCGTCGACCCACTGCTCATACACGGCGCCGACCGCGTGGTCGGAGGCGTCCGTGGTGAGCGCTACCCTGGCATTGGGCCGTGGGTGCACGAGCAGGGTGGCGTTGGCGAGCGCGGTCTTGGTGGAATCGAAGGCGGCGGACGCATCTGCCATCCATTCGACCGCCATCTTGCCGCTCCTGCCCCGGAGGGCTTCATACAGGGGCCTCATGAGGGACGCCGCTTTGGGGATGAAGCGATTATAGAAATTCACCATCCCGAGGAACTCCTGGAGGCCTTTGATGGTGGTGGGGCGGGGAAATTGTTGGACGGCCTGCACCTTGGTGGGCAGGGGAATGGCCCCAGCATGGGTGATGTGGTGGCCGAGGAAGTCGATCTTGTCCAGGCCGAACTGGCATTTGGCTGGGCTGAGGATGAGCCCGTGGTCGCTGAGGCGCCCGAACAGGATGCGAAGGTGTTCGAGGTGTTCCTGCTTGGAGGAACTGGCTACCAGGATGTCGTCCAGGTAGACGAACAGGAACTTCAGGTCCCGAAGGACCGAGTCCATGAGCCGTTGGAATGCCTGGGCCGCGTTTTTGAGGCCGAAGGGCATCCGCAGGAACTCGAACAGGCCGAAGGGGGTGATTACGGCCGTCTTGGGGACGTCCGCGGGGTGGACGGGGACTTGGTGGTAGCCGCGCACCAGGTCGACCTTGGAAAAGACTGAGCTGCCGGCCAGTCTAGCCGAGAAGTCCTGAATGTGCGGCACGGGGTACCGATCAGGGTTGGTGGCGTCATTGAGGCAGCGGTAATCCCCGCAGGGGCGCCAACCCCCGCCTGGTTTGGGGGCGATGTGGAGTGGGGAGGCCCAGGGACTGTTGGAGCGGCGGATGATGCCGAGCTGTTCCATGGTGGCAAACTCGGTCCGCGCGATCTCCAGTTTGGCCGGGTCCAGCCTGCGGGCGTGGGCGTACACTGGGGGGCCTGTGGTGGGGATGAAGTGTTCCACCCCGTGTTTGGCGGCCTCCGCGGAGAAGGTCGGATTGGTAAGGGCCGGGAATTCGGCCAGGAGTGCCGAGTAGTCATCCGTGGCCCGGGCATGGCACTGTGACGCCATGTCGGCGGGTTGACGGGGGGGCCATGGCGCCCAGGATGGGGGACATGGTGTTCATGTCCACGAGGCGGTGACGAGGGATGTCTACCAGTAAGCCATGGGCACACAGGAAATCTGCGCCGATGAGGGGGGAGAGCACCTTGGCAGTGATGAACTCCCATCGGTAGCGGTGACCAGCGAGGTCGAGGGTGACTGTCCGGGTGCCATACGTCCGGATTTCCGAGCCGTTAGCAGCAGCCAGCGCCGGTCCTCGTTCGCCCTTTTGGATGTCGAGGGCGGAGGCCGGGATGATGCTGTGCTGAGCCCCAGTGTCACACAGGAACCGGCGGCCGGTTTTGTCATCCGTGACGAACAGCAGAGAGCCCGCGTGGCCCACGGCTATCGCGGGGGCTGGAACGGGGGCGGACTTGAAAGAGCAGGGAGGTGTGCACCGTTGTGCCCTGGCGCCGAACCGTGCGTGGTAGTAACAGTGGCCCGGGTTAGTGGGGCGTGAAGGCCCTGTGGGCCTGGTGACAGGCCCTTGTGGCCGTGTGCTGGATCGTGAGGGGCGCGCCCAGGCATTGGCTGCCAGGTCCGGAGTGACGTCACGGCTGGAGTGAGCGGACAGCAGCTTGTCGGCCTCATCGGCCAGGGCTTCCAGGTTCGTGAGGCCGGACGCCACGATCGCTGGGCGGATGCTGAGAGGGAGCTGGCGGATGAACCGCGTGTGGAAGAGGGATCTGGGTGGGCTCTCGTCGGTGAGGGAGAGCATGTGGGAGAGGAGGTCTGACGGTGAGGCATCACCGAGGCCTGGAAGGTCGAGGAGGTGGCAGTTTCGCTGATATGCCGAGGCCGTAAATTTTTTAAGGAACGCTGTTCTGAGATGTGCGTACTTGCCTTCCTCTGGTGGGTTCTGCAGCGTTGTCCAAACCTTGGAAACTGCGGCGCTACTGAGTGATGTGACGAGATAGTCGTACTTCGTCCCATCTGTGGTGATATTTCGCAGCCGGAAGCGAGATTCAGCTTGGAGAAACCAGGCTTCGGGCTGGTTTTCCCAAAACTCCGGCAGTTTCACGGAAACTGCGTTCGTGTCCACCATTGCAGTGCTCGGAATACGTTCTGAGCGTCGGGGTCACCAATGTTGAGGCTGCCGCGAAACACGAATGGAGGCTGAATCCATGTGTGGAAAACAAGAAGCTTTTATTCACTGCATGGCAAAACAAAATGTCTGAGAAAGCTGCTCCCAGAATTCTCTGGGTAAACTCCCAGAATTCTCTGGGTAAAACCTGAGGCCCCGCCCCCTTCTACCTTAAAGGGAAGGGGCTGGAATTTGTCCACAGACAGAAGAGTGGATTATGCCCGTTTTAGGTGGCGATCCGCCACAATCTCTCGTTTAAGATTAACTTTAAAAAAGACCCCGAGGCGTTTGCCTTGTATCGGAGCGTGTAGATTGGGAGGGGAATGTGCAGCCCGGGTAGGCAGCGGACACGACAGATGGTCAGCTGGCGGTCCCCGGGGAGACAGAGCTCCGAATGCAGGTGCATGTCAATGTGTACGGGGCTCTCGTACGTTGGGAGATATAACTCTCCGTTATCCGGACTTTTTGATTAACCGGCACCACGCCGGTCCCGGTTAATAAAGAGTTTCCTGTATTCTCTCTTAGTCTGACCCCACCTAACACCTCACTATTTCTTACTCTAGTGCTATCCATCTCTCCCAATCCTTTGTGCCCTTGTTACTCCTTTCTAATGCGACATCCTGGTGCCCATCCCCCTGCCAAATTAGTTTAAACCCTCCCCAACAGCACTTGCAAACCCCCAAAGCATGTTACCAGGGATGAGGGACTTCAGTTATGAGGAGAGATTGGAAAAATTAGGACTGTTCTCCTTGGAACAGAAATGGTTAAGAGGTGACCTAATCGAGGTTTTCAAGATGATGAGCGGTTTTGACAGGGTGCATAGAAAAAATCGATTCCCTCTGGCGAGTGGGTCAATAACCAGAAGCCATAGATTTAAAATCATTGGAATGTTTTCACTGAGAGTTGTCGGGATCTGGAACGCTCTACCTGAAAAGGTGGTGGAAGTGGGGGTGGGGGGGGGGGGGGAGGGAGGGGTAGGTGGGAACCGGCCAGGACAGTTCCCCCCCCCACTACCCCCCACCCCGGCCTCTGCCCGCACATCTCCAGCCGGGAGATAAAAACTGGGGCTTGAGAGTCCGCTTTGAGGGGAAAGCCTCTGGGGAGGAACAGCAGAGGAGTGACAATTGATCCAGGAAAACCGTAGAGGAACAGGGTGCAGCCCAGAAAACCAAGAGAAGGGTCCAGCCCATCGGCGAACAGCAGAACAAAGCACAGCCCAGGAAGTCAATGGAGCAGAAGACGCCAGGCTAAGAGCCAGCACATCAGCAGAATAATGCCCAGTTTCAAGTTGGGTTTAGTCCAGGAGTCAAGGAAGCAAATACAATATTATCAGGGTTACCTTTCAGAGGCAGGTGAGTGGTGCCATAGAGGAGCAGAGTCCCAGTAACAAAGGAGTCGACTTGCATTGGAGGCAGTTCAGAGAAGGTTCACGAGGTTGATTCCGGAGATGAAGGGGTTGTCTTATGAAGAAAGGTTGAGCAGGTTGGGCCTATACTCATTGGAGTTTAGAAGAATGAGAGGGGATCTTATTGAAACATATAAGATTCTGAAGGGCTTGACAGGGTAGATGCAGAGAGGATGTTTCCCCTCGTGGGGGAATCTAGAACTAGGGGGCATAGTTTCAGAATAAGGGGGCACCCTTTTAAATCGGAAATGAGGAGGAATTTCTTCTCTCAGAGGGTCGTGAATCTTTGGAATTCTCTTCCCCAGAGAGCAGTGGAGGCTGGGTCATTGAATATATTTAAGGTGGAGATAGACAGATTTTTGAATGGTAAGGGAGTCAAGGGTTATGGGGAGCGGGCAGGCAAGCGGAGTTGAGGCCAAGATCAGATCAGCCATGATCTTATTGAATGGCGGAGCAAGCTGGAGGGGCCAAATGACCTACTCCTGCTCCTACTTCTTATGTTCTTATGTAGAAGGGTGATATAATAAAGGAGCAGAGCCCCAGCAACAGTGGAGTCTACAGGAGGGTGGCACAATCGAGGAGCAGAGTCCCAATCAGGAAAGTCCAGAAGATCAAGTGGGAGCAGAGTCCGGCAGTGAACAGTGTCTTGGTGAAATTCGATGGAGTGAGGTGGAGGTTGAGCAACACGGTCTAGAGCAGGTAGATTTAGCTAAGCTGTTCTCGTTATCAGGAGAGAAGAGACAGGGGAATGGGGCGGAATGCAAGATTATTGGTGGATGGCCACAATGGAACTGCAGAGGAGAGAAGCTCAGCTCAGAGCTAAATGATCCCCTGTTGTTGCCTCTAAAATTGCTGAGTTGCAGTGGTTTTACACCAAATAGTCTTTCACCACAAATGAGTCAAATCAGGACAAGCCCCGCATTCAGGAATTAAAGTGGGGATTTTACTTATAGTTGTAAAGTATTCAAATTATAGAGACCAAATGAAAAGAAACAGATTTGAAAGATCTTCGAGCATACACTAAGCAGTTCTTCTTTTATTAAATCCTTCTGCATAAATAGGAAGGCTGAAACTAATTATGTTACGAGATCACTGCTACTAATTAGCATGGCCCAATTGCTAGGTTAACAATGCAGCAAATTTCAAACCACCACTAGCAGTGGAACAGGATTTTGTGCGCTTAGCTGCGACTAATTCTTGGTGATCGCTTGCGTTAAGCAATCACTTCCCTTAAGTAGTCAAATAGAACCAGAACCAGTGCCTATCACTGATTCACAAGGCAACAGTCACGGGTCGTTAACCCGCCAACCCAACCAATGGCAGTGAGTTTTGCTAGTTCTACACTCAGCCTTTGTGGATACTGAGCATCTTGACACGAATTTGCAATTGTTTGCCATTTTCAAATGCAAATTTGCATAGCTATCCCGTAATGCTGGTTTCTTAGTTCTTGCTTCGCTGGTTCGACCGGTTTCAAGCTCTGCAGTCTTTGAGGCTTTTGGATGTTTTCTGCACTGCTATTGATGGATAAATCGTAAGTCCAGAGATATTTAAAAATGTATTTCCTTCCTTCAGTTTCTTTTTGGCGGTTGTTCTCTCCTTCCCATAACGAGCACCATTCCTCAGCCTAAGTTAACAGACAGTTGGCCTTTGCTGAGGGGTGGTTCACAGCAAAACCATGAATTGATTCCGTCTATGATTCTCCATTCTGCTGTGCAGGGTAGCATCGATCTCCCAATTTTCTGTGATTCTTCCCGTCAAAAGTCTCTTCACCTCCCCCTCATTGCCTCTCTCTGATAATCGTTTCCTACATTACAACAGTGACTACACTTTAAAAGTATTTAATTGTCTGTAAAGCGCTTTGGGACGTCCCGAAGTCGTGAAAGGCGCTATATGAGGTGCTGCCGAAGGAGCCTTGGCGAGCTGTTGCAGTGCATCTTGTAGATGGTACACACTGCAGCCACGGTACGCCGGTGGTGGAGGGAGTGAATGTTTAAGGTGGTGGATGGGGTGCCAATCAAGCGGGCTGCTTTGTCATGGATGGTGTCAAGCTTCTTGAGTGTTGTTGGAGCTGCACTCATCCAGGCAAGTGGAGAGTATTCCATCACACTCCTTACTTGTATCTTGTAGATGGTGGAAAGGCTTTGGGGAGTCAGGAGGTGAGACACTCGCCACAGAACACCCAGCCTCTGACCTGCTCTTTTTGCCACAGTATTTATGTGGCTGGTCCAGTTATGCTTCTGCTCAATGGTGACCCCCCCAGGATGTTGATGCTGGGAGATTCAGCGATGGTAATGCCGTTGAATGTCAAGGGGCGGTGGTTAGACTCTCGCTTGTTGGAGATAGTCATTGCCTGGCACTTGTGTGGCGTGAATGTTACTTGCCACTTATCAGCCCAAGCCTGAATGTCGTCCAGGTCTTGCTGCATACGGGCATGGACTGCTTCATTATCTGAGGAGTTGCGAATGGAACTGAACACTGTGCAATCATCAGTGCACAGCAATGTGATAATGATCAGATAATCGTTTTTTTTAATGATGTTGATTGAGAGATAAATATTGGCCCCAGGACACTGGGGAGAACTCACCTGCTCTTCTTCGAAATAGTGCCATGGGATCTTTTACGTCCAGCTGAGAGAGCAGACAGGGGCCTCAGTTTAACGTCTCATCCGAAAGATGGCACCTCCGACAGTGCAGCACTCCCTCAGTACTGCACTGGAAGCGTCAGCCTCGATTTTGTGCTCAAGTCTCTGGCACTTGAGCCCACAAACCTTCTGACTCAGAGGCGAGGGTGCTACCCACTGAGTCACAGTTGATACGAAGGTTAAGACCAACGAAACTGTGCGAAAGATAAAGGAGTTGAGAAAGACAGAAAGGAAGGGGAGAGTGAGAAAAAAAGTGAAGAAAGAAAGCAAGCAAGGTAGAAACAAGCAAAGGAAAGCGATTTTTTTTTAAGCTTTACCAGTATCTTATCCTTAGTTAGAGGGCAATGAGTTGCTTTCCTGAAGCCAGTTGTTAAAGAAAATAAAGATTTTCTGAACTACTGAATCAGGATGTTTTAGATTTACTGTCAAGGCTAACATTGTGTGAATGAGCCGTGATCAAATATAGGCTTTAAAAAATAGAAAAATAAAATATAATTTTGCTCCCAACCTTCAAGATTTTTCTCCAGTAGAATTAGCTGTTGCCACGCCTAGGATGGGACAATGAGACAGAAAAGTGTCTAATTTGAGGGGGGAGGGAAGGGAAAGAAATATTTGTCAGTGAATATGAGGAAATGACTCCCAGCTCAACTAGTTAACGCAGTGTCACAAGATAGATAGAAATGAGGAAGGCCATTCGCTCCATTGTTGCTCAGCCATCCTGAAGGAAGCTGTCCCGTCAAAACATCCAGCTGTTTCTTCAGTGATTTTAGCATTTTTGCCTCGATTACACCACTATTCATGTTTTTGAAAAAGGACTTCTTGATATCAGTCCTAAGTTTGCCTTTTGCTGATTTGAATCTGTGCCCTCTTGTCCTATTAAAGAAAGAAAGACTTGCATTACTATAGCACCTTTCATGACCACTGGACGTCCCAAAGCGTTTTACAGCCAATGAAGTACTTTTTGAAGTGGAGTCACTGTTGTAATGTAGGAAACGTGGCAGCCAATTTGCGCACAGCAAGCTCCCACAAACAGCAATGTGATAATGACCAGATAATCTTTCAGTTAATTAAATGAATCTGGAATAAAAAGCTGGTATCAGTAATGGTGACTAGGAAACTACCGGATTGTCATAAAAACCCATCTGGTTCACTAATGTCCTTTTAGGGAAGGAAATCCACCATCTGGCCTATATGTGACTCCAGACCCACAGCAATGTGGTTAACTCTTAATTGCCTGTGAAATGGCAGCTCACCACCACCTTCTCAAGGGCAATTAGAGACCGGCAATAAATACTGGCTTTGCCAGTGACACCCACATCCTGTGAACGAATAAATTTTAAAAATTGACTGCTCAGGCCTTGAACCAAGTGTTTTTCCCAACACATGGGGAATAAGGAAATGTCAGAGAAATTAACAAATACTTTGTGTCTGTCTTCATGGAAGAAGATGCAAAAAACTTCCCGAAAATAGTGGAGAACCAAGGCGAGAATGAGGAACTGAATAGAAATTAGTATTAGTATAAAAATAGTACTGGAGATATTAATGGGACTGAAAGCCAATAAATCCCCTGGACCTGATGGCCTACATCCTAGGGTTTTGAAAGAGGTGGCTGTAGAGATAGTGGATGCATTGTTTGTCATCTTCCAAAATTCCATAGATTCTGGAACGGTTCCTGCGGATTGGAAGGAGGAAATGTAACTCCACTATTTAAGAAAGGAGGGAGAGAGGCCTGACATCAGTAGTAGGGAAAATGCTAGAATCTATTATTAAGGACGTGGTAACAGGGCACTTAGAAAATAATAATAGGATTGGGCAGAGTCAACACGGATTTATGAAAGGGAAATCGTGTTTGACAAATTTGTTTGAGTTTTTTGAGGTTGTAACTAGCAGAATAGATAAGGGGGAACGAGTGGATGTGGTGTATTTGGATTTTCAGAAGGCATTCGATAAGTCGCCACACAAGAGGTTATTGAAACAAATAGATTTTTCTCAATCATCAAATACTAACAATTTCTAATAGTTTAAGTAGATAAGGTGTGAACAGCAGGCTCCTGGTTCATTTGCTTTTGCCATGTGACTGCAGCAGAAACTTAGATTTGACATTACTTGGATATGCACTTGACCTACAGGACTACGGACCAAGAGCTGGAAAGTGGGATTAGGCTGGATAGCTCCTTTTCGGTCGGCAGAGACACGATGGGCCGAATAGCCTCCTTCTGTGCCGTAAATTTCTATGACTCTATGAAACAAATCTTAATGTTTGATTAGACAAATAAAATACCCGTTTGTCCTTCTGGGACCATTCATTACTGTATCTCCTTAGAACAAAGCCATTATTTCCTGCACATCAAACAACCCGCTTGTCCTCATATGGACAACAGGTCTCTCACACAAATGGTGGATACTCCCTGGACAGCTTTGTGTATTAGTTATCTCCTGGTCACAAAGGCAAAAAAAAACTTTGTAGCTAACCAGCGCTAATTTTCAAATTTCATCACTGTCTATCTAAAGTTATATAAAACTAATCGTACAGTAATTTCCCCAGTTTGACACATTATGAAGGTTCGTTTCAGTCACACCCTGCTCTTCTTAAGAAGCAAAAACTCCTCTTGTTGCTTGGTGTGCGGCAATACCAGTCCCAGTAACCAAGGTGGAGAGTAAAAACCCTTCTGTCTGCTCACCTACCACCAGCACCTGTGGCATCACCGAGACTGAAAGACAAGTGCATGAAGAACTGAACCAAACAAAAAAATGATTTTCCTTGGTTATCAATCATTTCACTAAATTTAAACAGAGTACTCTATACACCAACAACAACTTACATTTATATAGCGCCTTTAAATTGACACACAGACATTGTTTGTGGTACATTGCACTTACACAAAGTTCCTTCACAACTGTAACAATTTAATTATGGTTGATATGAAGGCTGCGCTCACTCTGCTCAACAACCTGGTCTCCAAAGGATGCAAAAACAGGACTAATGCTGCCGAGCTCAGCTCTTTTTGATCAGCAAATATCAACTATTTAGCCTCACCAGGAAATGCGCGAAAGAGGCAGCAGTGCTCGTTGGCGGCCCAGGAAAGTACTATTTCGATTAAGCTTCTTCACCCAGAGAGCGGTGAGAATGTGGAACTCGCTATCACAGGGAGTGGTTGAGGCGAATAGCACAGAATCACAGAATCCCCACAGTGCAGATAGAGGCCATTTCGGCCCATCGAGCCTGCACCGACACATATCCCACCCTATCCCCGTAACCCCACGTATTTAATCCCCCTAACACTAAGGGTCAATTTATCATAGCCAAATCAACCTAACCCGCACATCTTTGGACTGTGGGAGGAAACCGGAGCACCCGGAGGAAACCCACGCAGACACGGGGAGAATGTGCAAACTCCACACAGACAGTCACCCGAGACCGGATTCGAACCCGGGTCCCTGGCGCTGTGAGGCAACAGTGCTAACCACTATGCCACCGTGTTGCCGTATGCATTTAATGGGAAGCTAGATAAGCACACGAGGGAGAAAGGAGTAGAAGGATATGCAGATAGGGTGCGATGATGAGAGGAGGCTCGTGTGGAGCATAAACACCGGCATGGACCAGTTGGGCCAAATGGCCTGTTTCTGTGCTGTATATCCTATGTAAGAAAAGGATGAAGGAAGTGGAGAGGTTTTTTTTTTAAATCGCTCTAAAAATACAAAACCAAAATAAAGAGAATAGCTGCTTTCAAAAGGACAACGCTGATGTCTCTTGCATAGAGTGTACAGCACAAAAACAGGCCATTCCACCCTACTGATCTGTGCCGGCATTTATGCTCCACACGAGCCTCCTCCCACCCCTCTTCATCTAACCCTATCAGGACAACCTTCTATTGCTTTCTCCCTCTAGCTTCCCCTTAAATGCATCCACGCTATTCGCCTCAACCACTCCCTGTGGTAGCGAGTTCCACATTCTCACCACTCTCTGGGTGAAGAGATTTCTCCTGAATTCCCTATTATTGATCGATTTATTGTGCAGATGTGCTGCCACAGATGATATTTCAAAGTATGAATCTCAGCCCTTCACAAGCAACAGCTGGACAAAAGACGAGGCTTTATCTCCAAGCTGTTTACTTTGGTTCCTTTCATTGCCCACATTCAATTCAACAGTGTCACGCTGGGTGCTTGGTAGTTGATGGGACATTGACACTTCAAGGCTGTCCCGTTCTGCAAGTGGCCCAAAAGTTACTTTGTACAAAATACCAGGAAGAAATCTTCCCACATTTTAGGGACACGTGTGGATCCTTCGAGCTCTGCTCCATTGACGTGCTGTGTGATACATCAGACATGAATTTTAATATTGAAACGACACCAGATGATGATGAGGCAGTAAAAAATATAATATCAGCAGATGGCAGCTCCAGGAGATTTGCTCTACGTTGTTTGTGCCAGCGGGTGCCAACCTCCTGCTTCCCAGCGCCAACGTAGGAGATCAAACAGTGAGCAGTGCCTGTTTCTCGCTTGGAAAATGGGCAATGGGCAGTTGAAAATCTAATGGGACCTTTTGCAACCATTTGCCCGCCTGAATCAACTTTCTGGCAGGTCATTAAATGCACTCCCGCCTATTTAGCAGTGTGCCCATACTGGTCCAATATCGAACAATGCAACAACTTGCAATTATATAGCGATTTTAATGTAGAAAAACGTTCCACGGGCTTCACAGAGGAGCAATCAAAAACAATTATTGAAGGCGATATTAGGAGGGGTGATCGAGAGCTTGGTCAAAGAGGTGCATTTTAAGGAGGAGAGGGAGGTGGCGGGGCAGCGGGTTTTAAGGAGGGTATTCCAGAGTGTGGGACCTCTTTCACCAAGCTATCGATCACCCCTCCTAATATCTCCTTATTTAGCTTGGCATCTATTTTGATTGCTCCTTGGTGAAGGACTTCGGAGTGTTTTTCCAGCATTAAAGTCACTGTATAATTGCAATTTGTTGTTGCATCGTTAGATATTGGACCAGTATGGGCACACGAGTAAACGCAAGACCCTCAGACTGCTTACGGGAGTGACCCGCACTGTTGTACCCGAGCGAATATCTTAAGGCAAGAGCTGAACCTTGTCAAACACTCTCGGTATAAAATGCTCCACAATTCATGCTCGGCCAGTTGCTGCAATTCAGCTGAAAAAGAAACTGTTGCATCAGTGAATTTGTAGTCAAATGTTGTAGAAATAGGGAAGTGAGTGAATTTTATGATGTGCGCTGGGAATGTAAAATCGAGTGCGCAATTCTCTGCCTCTCCCCTGAAGACGTTGGCTCTCCTTGCAGCATCTGTTCTGTACACGCCAGCAGCCCTCTGGTGCATAAGAACATAAGCATGAGCAGCAGGAGTAGGCCATACGCCCTTCGAGCATGTCCGCCATTCAATAAGATCATGGCTGATCTTCAGTCTCAACTCCACTTCCCTTGATTCCCTCAGTGTCCAAAAATTTAGCAATCTCCATCTTGAATACACTCAACAACTGAGCATCCACAGCTCTCTGAGGTAGAGAATTCCAAAGATTCACAACCCTCTGAGTGAAGAAATTCCTCCTCATCTCAGTCCTAAATGGCCTACCCCTTATCCTGAGACTGTGACCCCTAGTTCTAGACTCTCCAGCCAGGGGAAACAGCCTCCCAGCATCTAACCTGTCAAGCCCTCTAAGAATTTTACATATTTAAATGAGATCACCTCTCCATCTTATAAAGTCCAGAGAGTATAGGCCCAATCTACCTGGTACCCCAGTGACCGTTCTTCATGCGCAACCTAAACATGCAAAGCCAAACTGAATTGAACCATCTCGCGCGTTAGCGTCAACTTTCCAGCAGGGGTTACTGCACAGCAATCAGGGGTTGGGGGGAAACCCAGCTGATCTTTCCCCTTCCTACTCTGTGGTACTGAGGCCAATTGTAGCACAACTGCTGACATCAGCTAACTCAACACAGACCAGGAGTAGCCTGGCACTTCCTATACTGATCAGCCATGATCTCATTGAATGGTGGAACAGGCTCGAGGGGCTGAATGGCCTATTCCTGTTCCTACGTTCCTGGTCCTTATGGCTTGGTGCTACACTTGGGGTGTTGTCTCCGGCCAAAATCATAAAAACATAACTCAGGGAGGGGGTTGAATCAGGTGGCGAACCATCCAGGAGCAGATATTCTGTGCTGCAGTGACAGTAGTCCCGTGAGGCCAGCTTGACGTCAGTTGAAGGGGAGTTCTACAGAAAACATCTCCTGCCGTGCTACTTCAACCCAGCAATCCTTAAGCATAAAACAGTGTCAACAGCAACTGGGTAAAGAGATTGCCTGGTATAAGATTGAGTCGTGCAAACCAGAAATTCCTAGGATTGATTCCTGGATGGCAGGGTTGTCCTATGATGAGAGATTGAGTAGATTGGGCCTATACTGGCTGGAGTTTAGAAGAATGAGAGGTGATCTCATTGAAACAAAAGATTCTGAAGGGGATAGACAGGGTAGATGCTGAGAGGTTGTTTCCCCTGGCTGGAGAGTCTAGACTAGGGGGCACAGTCTCAGGATAAGGGGTCGGCCATTTCAGACTGAGATGAGGAGGAATTTCTTCACTCAGAGGGTTGTGAATCTTTGGAATTCTCTGCCCCAGAGGGCTGTGGAGGCTGAGTCGTTGAGTATATCAAGGCTGAGATCGATAGATTTTTGGACTCCAGGGGAATCAAGGGATATGGAGATCGGGTGGGAAAGTGGAGTTGAGGTCGAAGATCAGCCATGATCTTATTGAATGGCGGAGCAGGCTCGTAGGGGCCGTATGGCCGACTCCTGCTCCTATTTCTTATGTTCTTATTTATTCCTCGTCTGTGCTCTCAGTCAGCTGATTTCAACTAGGGGCTGGGAGAAACAGGAGAGGCAGTGCAACTGGCCCCACTGCCCAAGGAGAGAATAATCCGACAGAGTCCCTGCTCTTGATAGCAGCGTATGTAAATATCATGTGTGCAAAGGATACAGAGGCACCGGAGAGAGTGCAAAAATGGCCACACAGGACTACTGTCACTGCAGCACACAATATCTGCTCCCGGAAGGTTCGCCACCTGATTCAGCCCCCTCCCCGAGTTATGTTTTTATGGTTTTGGCCGGAGACAACACTCCAAGTGTAGCACCAAGCCATAAGGACCAGGATGATACCAGAACTGAGAGCATATAACGATCAGGATAGACTGAACAGGCTGGGGCTCTTTTCTCGAGAAAAGATAAGACTGAGGGGTGACCTGATAGAGGTCTTTGAAATTATGAAGGGGTTTGATAGGGTAGATGTAGAGAAGATGTTTCCACTTGTGGGGGGAGACAAAACTAGGGATCATAAATATAAGATAGTCACTAATAAATCCAAGAAGAAATTCAGGGGAAACCTCTTTAATTAGAGAGTGGTTAGAACATAGAACTCATTACCATATGGAGTGCTTGAGGCAAATAGCATGGATGCATTTACGGGAAAGCTAGATAAGTACATGAGGGAGAAAGGAACAGAAGGTTATGCTGATGGGGTGAGATGAAGTAAATAGAGTGGGAGGAGGCTCGTGTGGAGCATAAACACCAAATGGCGTGTTTCTGTGCTGTAATTTCTATGCAATTCTTCTGATATGTCAACCAGTGGCTCAGTGGGTAGCACCCTCACCTCCGAGTCAGAAGGTTGTGGGTTCAAGTCCCACTCCAGGACTTGAGTGAAAAATCTAGGCTGACTCTCCCACTGCAGTACAGAGGGAGTGCTGCATTGTCGGAGGTGCCGTCTTTTGGATGAGACGTTAAACCGAGGCCCCCGTCTGCCCTCTCAGTTGGACGTAAAAGATCCCATGGCACTATTTCGAAGAAGAGCAGGGGAGTTATCCCCAGTGTTCTGGCCAATATTTATCCCTCAATCAACATCACTAAAGCAGATTATCTGGTCATTATCACATTGCTGTTTGTGGGAGCTTGCTGTGCGCAAATTGGCTGCCGCATTTCCCACATTACAACAGTGACTACACTTCAAAAAGTACTTCATTGGCTGTAAAGAGCTTTGGGACAACCGGTGGCCGTGAAAGGCGCTATAGAAATGCAAGTCTTTTTTTTCTTTTTGTTAGCACACTCCTTAACCCGTTGACATAAATTTCCCTCCGGTGTGCTATTGTAGCGCAGACATCAGAATGTTGAGTATAAAGTTAATGTGTTATTGACTGTGCTTAAAGAGCGCACAAGTGAACTTTACTTCAACATGCGAGGTGATGCAGCAGCAGAGGCTTGGGCACTGTGGTGATGCCCCCAAATGTCAAATAGCCAGCCAACGTTCAGTGTTCGGGATCAGACCTAACAAATGGGCACG